>LR751950.1:10152-111608 GCA_902729485.2 Mus minutoides
ATTCTGGGAAGCTCACCCATAACGTGTCCCCACTTGCTCAGAAAGCACTTATTCATGCAGGCATGCCCCCAGCACTAAGGAGACATTTGATTAATATATTTTATATCATGGAAAACCATTCAGATATTCCTAATTTTGCAGTCATGTAAAGAAGGATAAGTAATCAACAGCCAGCTATACATGTAATTTGCTAAAATTTAAGAAATGTGTTTTGTATTCTACAGTCAGACCTAGAATTAAATATAAAAGCTACGGAAAGTCAGATTTAAAAGTTTAATGAAAATCCAAATCATACTATGCAGTAATCAGCTCCACACTCAGGCTAAGCCATAGTACAATTTACATGGTAATGACTCTGCTTCAAATGTACGGTAAGGTTTAATCTTTAAATACTGACAAGATACTTTAAAATTACTTTAAAAATTGTGATCCTCATGAAAGTTCCAGCTTCATTATCTTAATTCAGGTATTGAAGTTGACATGCTCTGACCAATGTGTCACTGTCACATCCTATGCTTAACAAGAGTGATTTATTTGTGAAAGTATATTATATCACTTCTTATGGCCTCTGCTGTACCTATAGGGCACTGATGCCATAGACACCTCTTTGATGTGATGGCACTGTGCTTAGGGTGAGGGCTGATTTTATTCACATGGTCACAAGCTCATGCCCAATGTACAGTCATTCCCAACATTAAATGACTCCTAGAAAGTATCCTCCTGAGAGAGGAAACCTAGTCGCAAAAGAACACATATGGTGTGAGCTCAGTGATAAGTGGATATTAGCTCAAAAGCTCAGAATACCCAAGATACAACTCACAGGCCATGGGAAGATCAAGAAGAAGAAAGACCAAAGTGTGGATGCTTCCATCCTTCTTAGAAGGGGCAACAAAATACTCATGGGAGGATATATGGAGACAAAGTGTGGAGCAGAGACCAAAGGAAAGGCCATCCAAAGACTGCCCCACCAGGGCATCCATCCCATATACAGTCACTGAACCCAGACACTACTGCAGATGCAAATAAGTGCTTGTTGACAGGAGCCTGCTATAGCTGTATCCTGAGAGGCTCTGACAGGGACTGACAAAAACAGAGGTGTATGCTCACAGCCAACCATTGGACTGAGCATGGGGACCCCATCAGAGGAGTTAGAGAAAGGACTGAAGGAGCTGAAGGAGTTTGCAACCCCATAAGAACAACAACAGTATCAACCCACCAGAGGCCCCAGAGATCCCAGGGACTAAGACACCAACCAAAGAGTACACATGGAGGGAGGGACCCATAGCTCCAGCCCCATATGTACAGGAGGATGATCTTGTAGGTCATCAATGGGAGGAGAGGCCCTTGGTCCTGTGAAAGCTCAATGCCCCAGTGTAGGAGAATGCCAGGGCAAGGGGGCAGAAATGGGTGGGTAGGTTAGCAACCTCATAGAAGCAGGAGGAGGGGAATGGGATACAGAGATTCTGGAGGGGAAATTTGAAAAGGGGGTAAAATTTGAACTGTAAATATATAAAATATCCAATAAAAATGGCTCCTTATTTTCATTGCTTTTGTATATTAACTTATGGATCTTTGAGAAGAGCCCTTTATATTTTTCTAGAGAGTCCAGATCTCTTCAACATCATTAAATATAAGATTAGTTTTATAAATTGATGCTTACATGGGTTTATTGGGTAAATATTTAGGTTAATTTGATTTTCTGTGTATGGGTGCTTTTTCTCATGTGTGTATGTGTACCATATGCATTCCTGGTGCCTGCAAAGGACAGGAGAGGATTCTGGATTACCTGAAACTAGAGAAGGAGGTGGTTTGTACCAATCGTGAGTGTTGGGAATCGAACTCCAGTCTCCTGAAAGAGCAAAAAGTTCCCTTATGCACTGAGCCTTCTCTCTACCCTGGATTAGGTGAATCTTAACCTCTCTAAAGTTGGGGGCTGTGTTGTAAATTTTATAGCTCTTTCTTGGACTCAGCATCATGATCAAGCATTTTTAATTTAAATATGTGCTTAATTTTGGAACTAAGAGTAATCTTAGAAGATATGCCTGCGCTTCTCAAAACGTAAGACATGTAGTGTTTGCTTCTAAGTGAAAATGAGCATATTGCATATTTGTAAGTTGCTAATCATTTCAATAAATAATTATTTCAGAAGTTCACAATAGAAATATATATAAAAAGTTACTATATGTCTTGGTGGCAATTTTAAAGAAACAGTATGTCTTAGCTTTTAATAAGCCTATTAAAACTTTAAGATACTAGCTCAAATTCTTAAAGTTCACCTTTTGAGCAGAAGGGATCCTTGAAAATTCCAGAAGTTTTCTCCATAAATAGATTTTTTGCCATAAACTACTGAATGCTTAAAATGTTCTTACACTTGTATTTTTTTAACTAAACAACCTAGCAAAGTGTTATTTTTAATAACCAGAATGAACCACATTTTGTCGAATCTATAAAATAAAGTTATTACAGAGCAATAGCATAAGACAATAAGTTACTGTCCCTTCCATGCTTGTAGTTCTAGTACAGTTGTAAAAATCACAATAAAAGTGAAGCATTCTAAACTTTACTTGTTTTTAAATCATGGTAGGTAATTTGCTATATTGGTTGCGTGAAACGTTAAATGTTTGGGTTTGTTAAATAAAAATGAAGGTCTCTTTACAACTCTTCCTTCATTAAATGACGCATATAAAGTAGTTAGGGTAATAGTGAACCTCTTTTAGTGTGCTGGTGTTCTAACATCTTCACACATAGAAGAGACTTTATTTTACTGAAGAACAAATAGACTGTGATGCATAAGGCATGTTTTCATGTAGAATGTGCTACAATCAGAATTGATTTTTGAGTAATCAGATCTTGCAATTTGCTCAGCTTTAAGTCCCGATATGCAGTAGTGACTGATTATTTTAACTTGTGTTGCACAAGGGAACAACTGTATATGTGCACTTTAATTTCAAAGAAATAGACCATAGATGGGATTTGCCATAATGAGTTTTAACTAAGGTTATTTTTCATTAATAGATACTTTCAGAAATGAGCCACAGATCATAGTATTTTGTTCCACATATCACATCAAGGAGAATCCTTAGCCAACAGGCTTACTTTCATAGTCCCATGTGCCACACTGGGTCATACATTACTATAACTTCAGAATTGAGAGGCTAATTGAGTGAAATGCTGCGAGTCTGAGGTGAGCCTGAGCTACAAAGTAAGTTCATGGTCATCCTGTGCTACAAAGAGAGCTATAGCCAAACAAACAAATGAAACTAAAACCTACAAATATAGTGCCATTGTTCACATCTCTATTTTATTTGATATGTTTACTGAAGGATTTTTTTTTGCAGTTTTATTATGTCTATGAAACAGTTTTAGTAATGCAAGATGTCAATCCTTAGACAATTTTTACACTTAAAGTCTCGAATTATATATCTAATTTCAGTTTTTAGTTATACTTAAGTATTATAGTAACATTAAAAGAAAAAAAAACTCAGTCTCATCAAATATAATTTAACATGATTTAACCTGGAAGTATATATTTAATTTATTCTTGTATATATTTACTTATTCACATACGGTTATTATTTGTAATGTTCTTAATTCTAATACAAGGCTTCTTATTTTCTAGATTACAATGGACTTTACTAACTGCATGTTAAAAATATTCACTGGCATGTACATTTTTATAAATATGAATTGAAAGTGTTCTTATTCTATATGTATACTCTAATTACTGTAGCATAATATGTAACTATTTGTTCCTGTGTCACAAAAATCATGTTTGATAGTGTAGCACTGTTATTCTAGAGAACAGAGTTGACATATTGCTATCAGCAGATGGATATATTAAGTTAATTATGCTTATTTAAATGAAGTACTTTTATCACATTCATGAGAAAATTCAAGAGCAGAACAACAGATTAAGTCTTTTTATATCCCTAAGACTGATTTTCAAAGTCCATATTCTCTCATATTTCCAAGGATCATAACATGTGACATTAACACCTGGCATATTTTAATGAAATATAAGGAAGAACAACTATTTGCAAGTATGTTCACCAAATGCAGGTCAGCAAATCATCCCACAGCTGAAGATCTCAGCTATGTACTCACAAAGGAGATGACTGTATTTTTCATATATTTCAACCCAGTACATGGGTGGAAAGCATAAATTTTCATCCTAAATTTTTCTCCAATGCTCAAAAATCCAAAATGAAACAATGTACCCCAAACCAAACAACAACAAAACATGTCTAATGCTATTTGAAGTGGAAATTTATAGTTTCAAGATGAATTACAGTTTTAAATAAATATCCTTTTATTTTGAACATACTAGAGTAAGTCAGTTAAATATCCCTTCAACAAAATCTCACTTCAATGTCAGTCTATAGAAAGTTATATCTTGGTGTTCTATCTTTTATTTGCACAAACACTGTAAGTTTTTAGATTGATTTTGTGTACTTTATAAATAAAGCTTTTATATAACTAAAAAATTAAGAATAGAAAATGTTAAAAAGGAATTTAGAAATAAAGCTTATAAACTGATAGCATTTGATTACTCTCATTTATCACACAATCTCCTCTACTATAAAAGATATTATACGAACACCATCAAATCTTATTATGTTAAATAAGAACTAAGTAAATATCATGTCCCTTGTAATAGGATTTCAGGGAACTACACTTGGTGGTGGTCATTCTGGTATCAACACCTTGTAGGCTCCCTGATACTTTAAATGCAGAGTTAACTGAATGATTTTCTCACTTAACTTTAACATAAATTACACAAGAATAATAGATTCAGTTTTCAAAAAAATGGTACAGAATGTTGATTATTTATTATGAGATTTGAACATAAACCAGTGTGTGTCTATATGTGTCTATATGACATATGCTATATAATTCATATTACAAACATGAAATGAAACTTCTTCCCTTATTAAATGACTCTAATATGGAGAAAACATTTTTTTGCCAGATTTGGGGCCAGGAATTTTACATATTAAATGAGACATCTACTGCCTACCATGTAGCAAGGCCTGTTAAAAATATGTTGAAGAAGAATAAATATAATTTTTGAATATATATTTCAAAACTAAAGTTGTGTATTCTATAAGATGCCATACTGTTCATTGAACATTTTATAAAGATTTACTATATGTGAACATATTTAAAAATATTCACAAATGTTTACATGAAAAACACTCATAGTATGACTAAAAAATAGACATCAAATTTATGGAAGCATTAAGATAGGCATTTTTATGACAGTATGTTCCTTTTGGCTGGTTCTTAAATTTTATGGGAGATTTAACAATCATGTTTTTTTTAATATTTTTTTTTCAAAAATGTCTTTTTGGGAAGACAACTCACAGTAGAAGGTAGATAACAGCCAAGGGATATTTTAAATTTTGAAAATTTATCGAATGGTCTTCTATTGTCCCTATTCCCACACACTGCCTTACTTCAAATTGCATTGTCTAGATTTAGAAATGTTCTTAATGTTTATTGTGCTTCATCGACATACGCTGCCGAGAGGGGACTCAGAAATATCTGAAAACAACCCATCTCTTTCATGGATGGGATTAGTTGGAGTTTTAATTTAAATAAACAGTATTAAAAGACATAGGTACATTTTGATACATTTACAAACAACTCCATTGTTGCTTTTCATTCCCTGATACTTGGGCTTTGTCACACTATGATGTCCTGTGTAGAAGACCTAATTGAGTCATCTACTCCCTGAAAAAAAAAAAGCCAGAAACAAAAACAAAAACAAATAAGCAAACAAGAAAACAACCACAGCCAGAAAGATGTGGTGAAAGAAAAGAAGAAGCTCATTGTATTTGATGATACAAATGGTACTAAGATTATATAATAATTTTAATTGAGTGGCACAGAAGACTTGTAAAGGCCCCTCATTGCCAATTCTATCAATGTACACATATCTATAGCAATGTGTATTTTTACAATTATTCCTTTTGGGGGCTTATTTCTTTTACATTCCCATAGCACAGTTCCTCATGGAATGAAATCAGGGCAGGAACATAAACAAGGCAGGAACCTAGAAGCCAGAGATGATGCAGAGGCCATGGAGTAACACTGCTAAGTCTCATAAGATTACACTTTTATATTAGTCAGTTTGAACTTTAAGATAAATATTTTTGTTAAGTATTTTTGTTTTGCTCAATTCCTCTTCAACCATTTATTGTGCCTAATCACATAGCGAGACCACTGAATGGGAGATAATACAAAACATAATTCAGATTCTCAAAAAAATACAATAGGTTTACTGAATATGCATATTTATTTCTCTGTAGGAATGTTTTCCCATTAACTAATTCTTCAAAGCCTATACTCTGTCCATCTCCACTACCACTGTTCTAGGCCAGGCTACCACAGCTATTCTCTTGAATAGCTAGATTTCTACCTGGGCTCTTGAAAGCCTCCAGACATTGCTTTGCTCTTGAGATGGACTTATAGGTCCTTTATCATCCATTTTACCTGATATAACATTAGAGCTTGGTTTCTTACTGTGTCTCATTTTTTTTTTCATCCATTAAGTCTGTTTACTATCTTTCAAACTACACTTTCATGAGTCCTTTCTTCGCTCAGTACATTCCAATTACAGTGGACTCCGTTTTTCATATATGTAGAATATACTTCTCTACGCCCCTGACACA
This sequence comes from Mus minutoides, assembly GCA_902729485.2. NCBI lineage: Eukaryota > Metazoa > Chordata > Mammalia > Rodentia > Muridae > Mus > Mus minutoides. The sequence goes on from LR751950.1 coordinate 16,827, forward strand.
TATACAGCAGAGGGCTTCCTGGTCTGGCCTCAGTGAGAGAAGATGCATCTAACCCTTGAGAAACTTGAGGCCCCGGGGAATGGGGAGACCCTTTGGAAGAGAGAGGGGAGGAGGAATAGGATGACAAACAGTTGGAGGACAGATGGAGGCAGGGGGGAAAATGACTGAACTGTAAAAAATAATAGTAGTAGTAAAAAAACAACAAATAAAACTAAAACTAAAACAAAACAAACCACTTTCCTCGAGCATTAATTTCCCCTTACTCTGAACAAGTTATTTGTTTGTCTTCCCTGAGAATGAGGCTTAAATGTCACCTCAACACACGCCCTTTTCACAACTCATTAAATGGGCCACAATTGTCTCAAGACTATTTTGTTGCTTTCTCCAATTTGTTCTGAGGTTATTATTATTATTATTATTATTTTTATTCATTTACATTTTTTGGTTAGAATCATTTTTTAAATTTTGTAATTAATCTTTCCATTCATTTACATCTCAAATGATATCCCACATACGGGTTACCCCTGCAAAAGCCCCCCATCCAACATCTGCCCTATCGCTCAGAGAAAGGGAAATAGATCCTGTAGAGACCACTTCTGGTAGATAGGCACAGGCCCCCTGTTGAGGGATGGGGCCACCCACCCATCTCAAAAATTTTAACCCAGAAATGTTCCTATCCAAAGGATAAACGGGGACAAAAAGATTGGAGCAGAGACTGAAGGGAAGACCATCCAGGGACTGCCCCGCCTGGGGATCCACCCTGTTCTGAGTTCTTTAATTATTATTTTCCTAAGTTGTGTGGAACAAACAGACTATGCCTGCTCACCTCTAGTTTTTTGTCATCATCTAAAAAATATTTTTTTAGGTTTTATTTTATTGTTTTATGTTTTATATATAGCAATTTAAAATTTTATTTAAAGTTTTGATTTTTTTATTTAGTTTATTATATTTTTATTATGTGCTATATGTATGAATGTATGTAAGTATATGTGACCAAGGTGTCCAAAAGTATAACCACTATGAATATGAAATTACAAATTACTCTCACCCTTAGGCAGACACTGTCCATTCCTGAGCCATCTCTTCAACCACTAAATTTTACATTCTAAAAACAATGCTCAAGGTATAGCAGTGATAACAGGGGCACATTTTTGACTTTTTAAAAAATAATGAAAAAATATATATATATAAATTCTCTAAGTTTATTTGATTTTTGTAGATATGTAATCAATTTTATATTATTATTTAAGTACATGAATAACATTATTTAAGTATGCATATTGATGCCTACAATCTTTAGACTGCCAAGAAGTGATAACCCAAAGGAAGGAGACTTCTATGACTGTTGCAAATGTTTAATTTTAAGAAGAATCTTTTATTAAATGTTGTGATGTTGAATTTTAAGTAGAATCTTTTATTATTTGCAACAAATGGACACATGTAGTGAAAATATTTGTGTGAGACTAGGAGAGGGGGTAGCTGTTAAGGCTGTAGAAAAGAAAACAAATGTATAGATAGCTACTAAAGATTGGGCAACAGAGAATGATTTTGTAGACAAATACACAATTTGTTGTATAGTCTTTTGGACTCAAAAATCTTATACATCATCTTATTTATCATATTTAAAATAATATCTCCCCTTTATAAAATTAACATAGTTAGTCAATACACTATATCAGTTTGGAATACTACTTATGTTACTTTCAGTTTAGAGGACATCACTTTAATGCAGTAGTTACATTTTTTTGGGGCAATAAGTTGTTTTCAGATAGCGTTTATTTGTGACCCAGAGCAAACTATATTCAGAATCAGAGTCACTCTGGAGTCAGTAAAAAAGAAAGACTTTATCTTTCTATATTGGTTGTTATTCCTAATAACTCAACAGATTGGACTTCCTATTTATAACAAAGTCAAACTCTAGGTTGTATGTATATAGTTATATATTCGAAGAGGGCTTGTGACAATTATCACAGACATCTCTATACTTATCCATAGTTTGTCTGTGAAAATCATTTTGATTATATTGAGGGATCCTTCATATTGTTTGTAAATTATCTAATTGCCCTAATTCAACTAACTTTTATACTAACTAATTTCTTCTAACAATTTAATTTAATTAATTTAAAAATTAACTTGTTTTAACAAGTTTATTGTATGAACGATACTTACTGTAGGGCAACTAATTTTAGGCCATTGATTTTCACCCAGATATTTTCTGCTTTAACATGTTTACGTATATTTACATACAACTTCAGATTTCTTACCATCATCTCATACAAATTGATAAATTAACAAAATCAACATGTGCCATGCCTACCTGATACTTGTGTTTGTCCAGGATTGTCTGGAAACTAGTCATATCACACATTAGGGATAATAAAATAAATTCACTCTTTCATGTCAAACAAGTTGACTTAATGAATTATTTTGCGTGTAATTGATTATTTTTATAAACATGAGCACCCCAAGAGATGTATCAGCTCATTCAGACTATAAAGGAGAGTAATCTTTGAATAAATAGACCCCTGATGGCCAGTAACCACTATAATTGATTATACTTGCTTAACTTACACAGGAAGCAAGCTTGGTTTTATGTTCACTAGTAAAGAGATACAAGGTTATATGTATGTGTGTATGTGCATATATATATATATATATATATATATATATATATATATATTCAGAGATTAAAATGTAAGTTTTAAATAAAAATTGCTTATACCTCGAACATACTGTGACTTTTAAATACAAGAGAAAAATAGTCGCATATGAGAGACAGTCCAATATAAATCATGTTTCTGCTTAATCAGATGAAGTGATATGGGAAGGAACATTACTTTCATATTGATTCAAAGAGCAATGGGTAATAGAAAGAAAGATTCAATCTGATTTATTTTGTCTTTACAGCACAGAGCTCTACAGTCAGTTTAAAGGCAGGAAGCCTTCTCTGTAGGGAGGTTTCCCGTAGGTTGATCCGAAGAGGGAGGTAGTTCACTTCTCTTCAGCATTATTGACTCTGACTTAGTATGGAAGAAGGTCAGAGGGTGAATCCAATCTATTCATCCATGAAGGATTTTATATATAATCATTTGATAAAAAATAGACACCGAGCAATGACATTTCATTTTCTGAATGTCCTTAATCAAGAATGAAGGTTATAGAAAAATGAAAACTTGCTCTATATAAAATAACAGGCTTCAAAACTAAAATCTTAATAAAATTATGAGCAATATGAAAAGTATTTGCTAAAATCTAAGTATTAATCACATATCTGACATTTATATTTCTATCTATTACAACTAAATGTAAATTTTACATGTTTCATCTTGTGCTGTTCATATAATTCTGTAACATTCTACACTTAAATAGATAAGCATTAATGTTCAATTTGCTGTCTCTTTATGAAATTATAGGTTATGAAACTTACTCTAAAGTACTCAGAAGAGTAGTATATAGAAGGCCAATAATTTATCACTCATTTGTGTGATTATTTTAATATTTGAGTGTTCTCTTAAGTTTTCCAGGCAAAATCTCTAATCACTATAATATTGAAAATAACCATTTATTTCCGATAAAAATCATATTTTGGAACTTTCCATTAAAGAACAAACCCAATTTTATCCAACTTTATTTCTGAGTACTAGTAAATTTATACTTGTATTTTAATACATTACTATAAATTCAAGTTAAAAGGTTTATTTGGCGCTACCTAATAGCCAGTTTTAGTTGATGGGATAGCTGAGAAATACTCCCAAACATTAATTTAAGCTAATTGAAACAAGCAATATGTTTCAGATGTTTCCTATTTACTTTAGGTTTAAAAATCATTAAATTTCATTAAGACAGAGAAGGAAATAAAAAAAAAAAAAAAACAACAACAAGCTACTCTAAGAGGTTAAGAAAGTCCACAACTAGGCTCTTGCATTTGATATCAATATCTGTAATGTGATTGTTCAGCATGGCATGCTTCAGTAGCATGGTGCTTTCTCTGGGGGATGTTAATATGTGTTTTACTTTTCTGCTTCCAGCCAGGGCCTAGGATTGATGCTGACTTACTCAGGTACTGCAGGCATTAACTATTAAGGAAAATCTAGGCTGGAATCACTTCAAACTTTGTAGTAAACTTGAGTCTCCAATTACACACATGTTTAATTTCTGTAGTTGATAGTTTTAGTATTAAAATATACCTGGTGTCCTCACTCCTAAAAACTATTTTCTTTCCAAATGGAAAGGGCAAGTAAATAATTTCATGTTTTTTATTTTTTTTTAAAAATCTTTGTATTTTCACAGGAGTCAACTAAACTACTTCTGGGCAGTTAATACCAATAATCCAAATGAGGGATACAGTCTGAAGCTAAACCGCTGTGGAAGAGTGTGGAATTATAACTGTCACTTATGTGACATGTCAAACTCACAGGGATAATATGTATTTTCCAAAAAACAAATATTTGTGATTGTACTTTGTCCGATTAAAAAGTAATAAGTAAAGCACATCAATAGCATTGCTTATAAACAGGGACATCTGGATAATTATTTCCTTTCTAGATAAAATAATATGGCCCTACGCAAATATAACAAAAGTAAGCCTTCGTTGTTTGGCTTGCCCGCTCTCAACCTCCTACCTATCACGCACAATGCACACTATAATCTCACCTCTATTTGTACTTTCAGCTAATGTTCTCTAGACCATTACACATATATCTTCCACATTAAATGGAAAACGTAATTGATCAACACTGTATTACATTTGAAGTCTGTGTAGACAGTCTCTGCTAACAGGTGACATATTGAAGATCCTACCGTATCAGTGAGAGCATCCAGCCAGGTAACTGCTGGAAAACTTTTATGGCTGTTTGATACCTAGTGTATAATCAATTAAGAACATGCAGGTATTTTTTTAAAAATATCTTTAAATATAGATAGCAGGGATCAAAAGGGATACAGCTCATGGAAGATGGAGTGGAAGAAAAGAAAATATTCAAATATTTTACATTCTTCTCCTTATTTTTTTTCACGCAGTGTTTGCCTTCCTCTTTCCACTATCCACTGATAAAAGTCCTCCAAAAATCGGACAGCAAGTAGACTTTATGAATCGGATATTAATAACTTGGAATTTCAGATTTAACACTTGTTTGTCCAGGTTTTTCAGGAGAGAGAAGCACTCACACAGATAGATACGTGAGCATCTGTTCTGTGGATAATTTGATGAAGTAAATGGTCGAGTTCAGAAACTAAGACAGGGTAAGGTCGACCCATAGTTACAGGAGGAAAACAGGCTGATGATTGGTTACAGGTGTATAGAGTAAAGTCATGACCTTTTTTTTAATCTGCTGTGGAGGAGAATCCACACGTTGCCATTTAGTAAAAGATCTCCAAGAAGCAGTTAGGTCTGTGCCATGAAGCTTGACCTCCAGTGGGGACTGTGCAAGAGGGAGCAATCAGGCAACTGCCAGGAAGGAACCCAAGTGCTCAGGATGTCTGAGCTTCGGAAAGAATTCAAGAGACTGAAGGGATCAAAGCCCCAAGGGCCGCTGGACCCAGATGGTCTAATCAGAGCTCCCTGGAACTCAGAGTGTGGCAAGTCCAGAGGAGCTGACCCAGGGACAAAGTTATCTGCAGTAGTGGACAAGTGTACTCGGGGCACCCTCCTCCAACCCTTCTGTTTGTCCCTTACCTTGGTTGGAAACGTGACTGCAGTCGCCGGTCCAAGCCGTTAGCAGGGGCAAGAAGAAACCAAATTGCAAAAGAAATTCCCGGACTTCACAGCCCCCCATGGCTCTGGCTGGTTCTCGTCTCCTTAAAAAGAAGTGGCAGCAGCGCAGCCAGGTGTTCCTAGTAGCGTGGGGGTCCTGGACCAAGCTCTCTTCTTCTTCCTCCTCCTCCTCTTCCTCCTCCACCCGGTCCGCAGGGGAAGTCCCGGGGCGCCCCCCGCGCGAGGCCCCGTGAGCAGGGCACGAGGGTCCAGGCTGCCCAGGTGCTGGAGCAGCTGCTTGCAGGGACGATGCTGCCTGCGCCGCCCGGGAGCTCCTGGCGGCTGGAGGCGAGGGGAATTGCATCCACCACCGTGTCCCGCTCGAGCGAGGACTATTCACTTGGGCCACGGGGAGCGCGCGCGCAAGAGCGAGCTCAGGCTGTAGTTTGGGGGAGGGGATGGTGGACGGGGGAGGGTGGCTCTATGCCGGTACTGGGGATGGGTAGGGACGTTCGGACTGGTAGTGAAGGTGCAGTTCTGGGGACCCAAGTGCTCTCTGGATCCAAGTGGGCACTTACAGAGCCCAGAGCAGAGGAGGCACAGCAGATTGTAAGGGTAGCCTGGGCATCCTGAACTTTCCTGTGTCTGGTGTCTGGGAAACCGAGCGACTGAGGCTCGGCGGGATCTTAAGTGGTCCCAGGGAGGGGCGGACTGAGCACTCAGCCTCTTGACTGAGTAGCCTGGGCTGAGTGTCGCCTCGTGACTACCGACTCGGCGGCATCTGCGCCGCCCCCCTCGGCTGTAGCAGCGCTTTATTGGGTATCACGGAAGCTACCTTAGTCCCCCAAGCACTTGCGTCCCCCTTCCCCCATGTAACGATGTGCTCTCAGCTCTGGACACCACCTTCCCCTTGGAGACATTTCTGCTACCAGAAAGGGTGAGGGTTGCAGGTCAGCGCTCCTGGCCCCGGGGCACAGCTTGGCGAAGGTAGTGGTCAGCCCTGACGTGTCTGAGTGCCAGCCTCCCAAACTTGGCCACCGAGGTTTGTGGCCACCTCTCCCGTTCTGAGTCCTTGGGAAGCATAGGGAGAGAAGAGCTTATAGAGAGGAGTCACTGCGCGCTGGAAGTCTACTGGTGCCTGGCGCCTCGGCTTCCCCAGGTCTTAGCATTCCGCATAAGGTGGTGACTTCGCCATGGAGGTCATTAGCATCCTCATAGCAGCTTTGGTGCCGGGTTTCCACAGGCCTGGATAGGTCGGTCCGCTGTTCCGCCGGCGGCGTCGGGCTAGAATCTGGGAGCAGCCCAAGGTCTGAGCGATGAGTGGCCAAGTCCAAGGCAGCGCGCGGGGGCCGGTGCGCTCTCCTTGCTCCAGATGCCCCTTCTCAACACCCTGTCTCCCAGGTCAGGGCTTTCCTAAGCCGGTTCACTGGCTACTTACTTGGTGGGACCCCGCCCTGGGCCGAGGCAGGAGACTAGCTGATGGGAAGTGGTGTTGCCACCTACAGTCTCCAAGCTGTCGCCCTACTGCCGACCGAGAGGGGTGCGTGGAGGGCAGGGCCCTGGAGCGCTGCTGAGTTCGGTGGAGCCGAGCGATCTCCCTTCTGACAGCAGCTGTGGCTCGGGTGCAGCCAATTCGGCGCTAGAGGGGGTTAGTAGACAACAAAAATTCCTCCACTGCTCGCAGGTGGAAGAGCAGGCTAAACCTGTGATTAAAGCAGAAGGATGCTTTCAGGTTAAACTTATAATGTTTGTTAAGTCGCTTTTCACTGGCGTTGGATTTTATGTAATGTATTTGTTAACGTTATTATCGTTTTCTTTATTGAAAGGGAGCAGTTTATAAAGCCTGAGTGGGGCTTCTTTTTTTTTTTTTCCTTCAAAGGCACTAGGAAGGTTTTTTGATGACGCTGGAGAAAAGTGAAGCGCATTTGAGAGGATAATTTTCAAGTGGGTGGAGGGTTCAGGTCGGGAATAATTGTGTCAGGAACCTTAAATGTTGTATGTCTAGGGTTAACGTTTTACCAGGAATGCTGGAAATGAAAGAAGGGTTTCCTCAGATTTCCATGCTGCTCAGTGCTGTTGGTGGCTGGGATCCTAGTTTATGGATTTCAGTCCATGCCTTACAGTCAATCAGAAGGAAAGCGAGAGGAGCAAGAGAAGCCCAGAATCCAAAAGAGTAACACGCAAGTGGGAACCACAGTGTAATGACGCTTTCTGATTGGTGGCTACTTTCACGCTCATTATGAATTCATACACAGCTTGTTTTCAAAGATGTCCACGCCAATTTAAATGTATGCAAATCGCACCGACAAAGATGGAGTTCCTACATTCATGTTTACAGTAGGGTAACCTGATTTCACTACTCATTTTTCCAGTGTTACTGATACTAACTAATGGCATAGGTACTTGTAAATTCAATTTAGTTTACTAACTCAGGTGTAAAATAAAAACCTACAGGAGTACACCACGTGGCATTCTGTCCAACTAATGTTTTCAGAGTGCATAATGATTATGTTGGTGGACTAATGATAAATCATAATTCTTTTGTACATTTGCTCAGTGGAAAATTAACATTTATAAATGAACATCTAAACCCAAGTTTTCGTGTTTTATTTGAATGGTAAATTTGAAAGAGTTAATTATAAACAATTGAACTGTAAGAAGCTTTTCTAAAAATCATATTAAATGGGAGTGATTCTAATGAAAAGGAAATGAAGAAAGGAACAAAGAAAAACAAAGCTATGGGTCATTTCCCAAGTCTCATATTCAGTTTCACAGGATAATGCAATGTATGAAACAAGTTTCAACGTAACTCTAACACTTGATAAAACTGAACTTCTCCTGTATCAACTGTTTGTCTCATCTGCATTATTCTGCAGAGCTTCACAGAATATGTACTGTGTATACAGATGATGACTGTTTTATTAATTTGGGCTTTTAAAGAAAATAATTACTTCAAGATTAAGCAACTGTCATATGTTTAGAAATACTTTGATACTGTCTCTTACCTTTTTTTTTTTTTTTTTTTTTAGGAGATAAAGTCATGATAGTTTTTATCATGACCATTGGGCATAGAAAGTCTTAAGGACATTCTTTTAATAGAAGAGCAAGCCATGATTTGTATTATGGCTATTAATTCCAACTTGGTAGTAACATTTTTTAATAAATCAATTTGGTCATTTCTTTCCTTACCAAATATACATACATCTATACATTCTTTATTTTATTAGATATTTTATTCATTTAACTTTCACTTGTTATCCTGAAAGTCTCCTAAACCCTCCCCCATCCCCCGCCCTGCTCCCCTACCCACCCACTCCCACATATTGGCCCTGGCATTCCCCTGTACTGGGGCATATAAAGTTTGTATGACCAAAGGGCCTCTCTTCCCAATGATGGCCAACTAGGCCATCTTCTTCTATATATGCAGCTAGAGACATGATCTCTGGGGGTACTAGTTAGTTCATGTTATTCTTCCACCTATAAGGTTGAAGACCCCTTCAGCTCCTTGGGTACTTTCTCTAGCTCCATCCTTGGGAACCCTGTGTTCCATCTAATAGCTGACTGTGAGCTTCCACCTCCATGTTTGCCAGGCACTGGTATAACCTTCCACGAGACAGCTATATCAGGGCCCTTTCAGCACTATCTTGCTGACACATGCAATAGTGTCTATGTTTGATATGCATCCCAGGCTGCAGCAGTCACTGGTTGGTCCATCCTTTTGATTCAGCTCCACACTTGATCTCCATAACTTCTTCAATGTGTGCTTTGTTCTTAATTCTAGGAAGGGGCAAAGTGTCCACATTTTGATCTTCATTCTTCTTGAGTTTCATGTGTTTAGTAAATTGTATCTTGGGTAGTCTAGGTTTCTGGGCTAATATCCACATAACAGTGAGTACATGTTTTGTGAGTTCTTTTGTGATTGGGTTACCTCACTCAGGATGATACCCTCCAGATCCATCCATTTGCCTAGGAATTTCATATATTCATTGTTTTTAATAGCTGAGTAGTACTCCACTGTGTAAATGTACCAAATTTTTTGTATCCATTCCTCTGTTGAGGGACATCTGGGTTCTTTCCAGCTTCTGGCTATTATGAATATGGCTGCTATGAACATAGTGGAACTTATGTCCTTATACATTCTAAAGGTTCCTTACCAAGTATACATACATATATACATTCTAAAGGTTTTTTTTCCCCATATGCCCACTTTTATCCTCTCAGCGGAGAGTTAATGGTAAACTATTTTGTATGAGTAAAAAATATTTGCTTCATATACCTGGCTTGGAGCACTCAGCCCTAAACTAGATAGAACATCTCCATCAAATTCCTCCTCTTAGAGGTCAATGAACCCAGTGGAGGAAGAGGCAGAGTATAAGAGCCAGAGGAGATAGAGAGCACCAAGATAAAAAGGCCCTCTCAACCAATATGAGCAAAACTCACAGGAACTCACAGAGACTAAGGCACTATGCACAGAGTCTCTGTGAATAGATTACAGCTTTCTGTTAAGGGTTTTGATGAGATTCTTAAGGGTGTTGCTTCTTGTGTCTTGACTAGGGCTCTTTTCCTTCTGTTGCTTTATACAACTTCAATATGATGACTTTTTTCTTTTATGTTATATTTTATTAGCACTTAAAAGCCTGTTGCTTTCTAACAAGAGACAGAAGGGTGTAGGCCCAAATGGGAAGGAAGGTGATGAGGAGACCAAAATCATGATATATTTATGTGAAAAAAAATCTATTTTTCAATAAAATCCAAAGAAATAATAACTAGAAAATACGGTCATGAGTGTCCTATATGAACTAGATGAAATTGCAGGAAGTGGAGATCCACTTCTGTTTTGATTTTTTGGCAGTGTTTTATATTTGCTGACATGTGACAGTTTCAAAATTATAAGCCGCTCAAAGAATCAGATGCAATATTCATGTAGATTTATCTGCACTTGTCTATTTGAATCATACCCATATTCATAAAAGCATTCATGTCCCATTTTTCAGAGCTATATTGTTCAGAATTCTTTTGTATTCCTTCAGAACATTGTTCTTCAAGATATATGGGATCGGGTTTCAGGTAAGAAATGATTAAATTTTTATTAAGTGAAAGATATATGACAAAAAAAATCCAGCCCAACAATTCACTTTGTGTAGAAATAACAGCCTTCACAATGCCTATTGCTATTTGCTTTGTAAAATGATGAAAAGAGTGGAGATTTAACCTGCAATTAATTCCTTTGAGGGAAAACAAGAAGGATTATACTGTTTAATCCACAGCATGTTTCAAGGCTGGAGAAAGTCTCAAGTATGTTATTCTGAGAGAAAAGTAAATTAATCAATTTACACTAGTAATTTGCATTCTCTAAGGTCAAGAAAGAAGCAGCAAAAATAAAGAGTTCTGATCCTTAAAGATGTCATGAAATATCTAGTCTTAAAGGATTAAGTTTTCACTGTAGATATACACAATTGAGTGGTGCTTTTTACTGGGACCAAAGTCAGTCAGTGACCTGCTGTGAACAATAATATTTTCAGGCCATCAAATATAATATATTAACTAAGGAAAGATTGGCTTGTATATGGTCTAGCATGCTAAAATATAAGAAAATTGAACAACTAATGTAAAAAAAATCTACAAATTCAAATACAGCTACTTGAGGTTTCTTGCTTAGAAACTATATACATATTCTCAGTAAATTTTCCTTACTTTTATACTTATATAAAAACAACATACTAAAGATCAAGTCCAAATAGCTTTCCAAAACATGATATTAAATAAATTAGTATTAAATCAATGTAGCATAATTTTTGATAATGAATGTGTACTAATACAAATAAACTTAAGATTTGTGATTTCTTGCTTTGTTAACCTGGAAAATTTTGTGTTTAACCACAGAAGGATATCAAAGCCTAGGTTCAAACACTATAAACTTCATTACTTTCCAATGCTATGAAATTGAACCCTGAAGTACAATTGGATCTCTTTATGAGCTTTTGTACTTAGAATGATTAAAGACATTTTTTACAATGACTCCAAGTATAAAGATGTGGAAAATATGTCATATGCATATGCAGTAATTTATAATGTTCTGTTGGCAAAATTGTTGGTAGTAGAAGTTTTGAATAGCCTTAGAAAAATAGAACATTGTTATTCAAATGTTCTTTTTCTAGTAGAGATGGAGGTGAAAATATTGGATTATTTTAAATAATCCATAAATATGTCAAATTTTACAAAAAAATACAAAAAAATTTACAAAAAATTAAATATATAATTGCCTTTAAGCATAAATATAATCTGAGTATGACGGGTTACCCCTGTGATTCCATTACTTACTATACAGAGGAGGTATAATTATATATTTAAAGCATAATCTGAAGTTATGGCCTAGCCTGTGGTACAGAGTGAGGCTCTGTCTCAAATAATCAAATAAACACATCATTACTTAGAAGCTTTTTTGTGGCGATGCTTTAGAAAATTTATAATATTCTTGGGACAATCACATGAATGCAAAGTTAGGCAGCAATAAAATAAATGCGTCTATCATATTAGTGATATAGTAACCCTACAAAACTTTTATAATTATAGTTGGAAATCTATAGGTAAATTCTGTGAAACAAACACATTATGGTTAGAATAATATGGAATTTCTCACATAGTGCATATATTAGGCACATTAAAATATCACTGGGATGATATAGCTCATTCAGAATATAACACTGTGACTAAAACTTCTTTTTCAGTTTTTCAAAATTAAAGTACAAGAAAATATGTAGAGGCTCAGAAGTACAAAAATGAACCCTGGTGACAAAAATTCTGAAATATTTTCATACAAGAAATTTGGAACAAGCTTCATTTTCTGAGGTACATCTAGAGATCACTTTTCTTTGTACTTGGATTAATTAGAAAAAAATATGATTTGCATTGTCGATCTCAAAATACCTAAAAAGTCTACTTCATAACTACTATTGAAATGATAATATTGCTAATAAACTTATGCTTATGTATCTGTCCTTGTAAAATCTAGCTTTATTATTTCCTAGGGCAGGGTACAAAGCTTTTAATGTGGATAGATCACAAGACAGAGTAAAAGTATATTTTATTATATTTCAATTTGACTACTTGAATATAAACTAAGAACATTATTCTTGCTATATGTATTACAATGAAAATAAATCACATGAATTTAACTGTAGAAATATTATTTCAAGTTACTTTTGCTTTTTTCAATCAGCGGTTGCCTGTTTGACATTTAGAAAATGCTAGTTAATGATATTTACTTTTATTCCGGGAAAACAAAGTGGTTTTGACACAGCTGGTCGTTCTGGAGCTTGGAAGATAAACTAAATGACTTGTTACCTATAAGATGGAATAAATTTACATCTTATCACTTAAAATCCTCTACATGATTTATGCAAATTATTTTGTGGATAGCATTGTATATGCTACTTAGTGGAATCTATTTGAATAAGTCTACAGTTGCGCAGCCTTTAAGTCAATATTTGATGTGGGCAAATGGGCCTGCATCAGATGATGAACATCACTACACCAAGAGTGTGTGGACTAAGTAAAATTAATAGTTACAGTAATGAGGAAGGTATGAGTCCTTCACTATGAGGTTAAAATTTTTGATCTGTGTTGGATTAATTGACATTCCTGTGTCAGATTTAGAAACTCACTCTCAGTAATTTTTGTATATTTTCTGTGACTTTTGGTACCAATGCAAGAGAGAACATCGCCTGAAAAGCAAATGCAGAAGTAGAGAACTATTTTTGAGTTCACGATTTCATTGAAGAACATAAATGTATTGTGTTAGTATCATATATGAGTACATATATTTCTCTTTTATTAATAGAAAAGCAAAATTTCTGAATGAAGCATGTGAAAGTTTCCTCAAATGACATCACACTGTCAGAGTAACCGGACAAGACACTGAGACACCAGATGTTTTTGCTGATGTGTGTCTCTTTCTCTATATTCGCTTCTTGTGATTCTTTCCTTTGACTCTTCTTGTTTGGTTGTTTTATCATATTCAGATTTATTTGGTTTTTATTTATCTTATAGTACTGTATTTTATTATTATTCCTTAATGTCTATTTCTTTTCTGAGGAGAAACAGAAAGGGTGTGGAGCCTGATGGGAGAGCAGAGGGGAAGAGCTGAGAGGAAGTGAGGGTGAAAAAACTGTTATCAACTTATATTTGAAAATTATGTATTTTCAATAAAAGTAAAAAACTGGCTAAATATCATGTCCTTTTTTTGATATTTCATTAGATTATTGTGATGAGACAGAAGTTGATCTCTCAAATAAAGCTTTAATATCTTAGAAAATTAATTCAATTATTTACCTATTTTGCCCTTCTTTTGAATATCATCATTTTTACATAATACAGAAGTCGTCCTGCCCCATGTCTTGCACAGCATGCCTACTGTACTGCCAAGGGTCCATTCAACATAGTGTTAGAATACTTAGAAACCATAATAAAAGTCCCCAAATCAACATCCCCTCAGAGGTTTCAAAGAGGTGTTATCTGTTATTTTATGTTACACTTTGCTCTTGGTTGGTTTTGTCTTTCATCCATGTGATTTCTGCTTAAACATATAAAAGAAAATCATATTTTGTCATGGCCAGACTTTTTTTTTAAATAAAAAAAACCCTGCATATGAAAGTCAGCAGATGTGTTTACCACCTGTCACTTACATCACCCTAAAGCACTCCATTTGGTGGCACGCCACAGCTTTAATTTGCCCTTAGATTCAAAGTTAGAAAGTAGGTAATACTACTTTAAAAGTTGCTCAGTTTCCCAGGTACTAGATGTGAACTAGTCACCATAGCCTAGGCATTCTGGCTTCCAGCTTTGCTTGCCGTTACTCCCCTGTCTCTTCAGTCCCACAATATTCACCACACTATAAAAATTCTGAAATACATAATTTACATGGACCTGCCCCTTTACTGATTTATAAAATCTTAGTAAATCTGGCCTAATTAAACTCCCATTGCAGAATGCTTTCAGTGAGTCACCTTCCCAGTTGAAATTCCCAAAGAGCCTTGTCCTTACTTGAACTGGCCCATCCTTGGCACAATGGTGACTTCCACGACATTATTCCTGTTTTCCGCGAAGGATTTCTTTTAAGTAGAAGCCGTCTTCTGAAGTCTGAACTCATCCTCACTCGTCTGTTCTGTTCTCTGCTCCATCTGCAGTCTCCTGTCAAGCCCCAGCATACATGGTAAACAAGGCACTGCTTCTCACACAGCGCTTGCCCGGACTAAGTACTCGGTGTGCATCTCACAGTGCTGGAAAAGCATAGCACATACTAAGTTATCCACTTCCCTGTCTGGAGCCTCATTTTACCCATCTCAGAAATAGTGTTTCTGAAACATGGGAGTTCTAGTGGAACGGCAAGCAAAGCACGGGTTTAATTTTTTCATTGACGAAATTTATTCTGTGATAGGTTCACACATTTACATAATTCAGTCTGTTGCTCTCACATCTTCACACTCTCTTTCTGCCCTCTTTACTCCTGGCAATTCTTCCTCGTCATTCCTGTATACACTTTCCTCATAGTCCTGCCTTATTTTTCTCTTTTTGTTTTTTGGTTTTGTTTTGATTTGTTTTGTTTTGTGGCTCACTGAGTTTAACAAGGGCCGTGTGTATGCCCATTTGGATGGGTTGGAGCTCTTTTTTCTGGGCACGTGATAACCTTTGCAACCATGAACTTATAGCAGGTATGGTTGCCTGTCCTGGACAGGCGCAAAACAAAGCTTGGTCACTGCTGTGGGAGGGATCAAAGGACTTCGTCTTTTCTAGATAAACTGCAGGTACTAAGGCAGGGCGAGTCATTTCCTTACTTGATATTTGATATCTATATTTTGAAGAGTACCCCATTTTTTTGTTTGTTTGTTTAAGGAAGCTAGGAGATAATCAAGAGAAAGACATTTCTATAGTTGTTCTGTAGGGAAATAATATCAAATCAATCTGGTATGCAACAAAAGTGAGAGATGAATACATTTCTTAAGCGCGGTTATTGCAGTGAGGAAAGGACTCTCTAATAATCTACCTACTGGTCCATGCTACATTTTTAGTGCTATAAGTAAACCCAGAACCTTAATATAAAGGCTACAATTCACATTATAAAAACCTACGCACATCATAAATTTAATATACACTCAGACTATGCAATACATTTTTATCAGTCTTTTTTGTGGTATCTTTCACTGTTGAAATACCTTTGTCTCTTTTAAATAAGAATTCTAGAAGCTTGGTATTCATTGTTTCCATAAAATCAGCAACAGATCACACACACACAAAAAAAAACCCTATATGTAAAAGACATCAATTAGATTTTATTCTTAAATAAAGGTATTATGATGTTGGTGACTAATGAAAGTTTAGAATGTTGATTATATTTTCATAAAATTGAAGAGTTTTGAACTTTACACATGTTTCTTGTGTGATTAAAATGTATATATATATATATATATATATATATATATTACACACACACATATATATACATACATATATATATATATATGTAGAGAGAGAGAGAGAGAGAGAGAGAGAGAGAGAAAGAGAGTATCAATGGTCCTATTAAAATAATATTATTTTGAAGGCTAGATTTGACGTTGTCGACTGTTTATTAACTAAGCAAGTGTTACGTATTCTGCATCCAGTGTAATTATAACAATATCAGAAGTGAGCTATGCAAATTCAGAGTGGAAATTTTCCTCAGATTTTCAGCCAGACAGAACAGAATAATTTCATTGAAATACTAACCATAGATGCATGAGTCTATATAAACAAGAAAGATTTGAAAGCCAACAACTAAGGACTTTTAGGTGTGTCAGCCTCTTATGGAAATGAAGTTCTTTAACACATAGCTAAAGACATTTGAGTGGAGTGACTTTTGTTGTTGTCACAATTTAGGCCCTGTCTTCCTCTTTAAGGATTCTCCATTCCTCCATGAAGAACTGTCTATGGGCCCTGTTCTGGCTTGGAACTTATAAACATCCTGCTCCAGGAATTATACACATAACAGTCCAGATGTGAACCATCACACACCTGTTTTAAAATTATTCTTTCACTTTTGAAAATATGAGAATGGCATAACAGTACTAAAGAATACTAAAGAATTTGATAAGGAATTGAAAAAAATAACCTATCTCTATAAAAATAAATAAAGAGAAAATATAGGTAATATAAATATAATACTGTATAAATATATAAAATAACAATATAAATGAAAACAGAGATCAACATCTCTATTGTGCTATTGTTTAAAATATTTTCAGCTACCCCACTCAAATATGTCTATTCACAGTATTTAATATAAAATATGTGTCCAAGACTACATTGATTTTAATATTTTCATAAGTTGTTGAGTTTATAGAACTTTGAATTTTGCTGAATAGATGTTGTCATGACATAATTTTAAAATAATCTCTGAATGTAACCAGGTAAGAAGGTGATGCTTTTTAGTTTTCCTATGCATTTTGAGGCTCTCCCTCAAAATTATCAAGAATTGTTCAACATTTTCACCATCAGCATATAATACCATTAGTGCAGAATTGCAACATGATGAAATGAATGCTTGCTGCTATTATTTTTTTAACTTTTTGACATTATTTGATGGGAAAAAAAGACAGTATTTTTTTTCCTCTGAAGAAATGGCATTAATTTGCAAATAGAGTAAGAAAAAGTGTGACTGAATTCCTGACCTAAATATTGTAGGTAAAATCACTAATTTGAATTCAATTTATTTTGCTCTAAATATTTCCTTTCTGTGCCACATTTTCCTTCTGACACATAATTAGGTTGTTCAATTAGATTAGTATTTTGTGGTAGGGGTGGCAGGAAGGAGACAGAGTCACATGGCATACCCTCGGAAATCCTCTGGAGACCAGCATCAGGGTGCAGATCTAAGTTTATCACCGAGCACATAAGCTTATATACAGTTTTGAGTTAGCCCCAAACCCCTAAGTTCTTGGTCAATCGTATCTACCCACACCACACTCAAAAAAAAAAAAAAAAAAAAAAAAAAAGCCCAGTCCAATGAGATAACTTAGAAGGCTAGAAGGAGACTGGAAAGTATGTTCATCTGTGCAAACTTCTGGTTTCTGTTCCTTTTTGCTGTCTCACTTGTATGGTGTGTGAGGAGCCAATTTAGAGCTAATGTGTGTACAGAAGATGAGGACTCTTCTTCGGGGAATCGCAGGAGCCTGTGGCAACCTAACTCCCCATCCTTCAATCTTCCTCCACAAGGTTGACTTCCACCTCTTCCAAAGTGCTTGCCTTTTAGAACAAATAGTTACCTTTTTTGCATATGTAAAATATGCATAAGTACTAAGATCTCTTTATACATCATTTCATTACCAGCTATATTAGAACATGCTAATATTAATAATACATATTTAAACATATGTACCTTTCAGAGTAAACTGCCCCGATCACACAGAGAGTTAAAGTGGCTCACTGTTTCCTCACTGACTTGATATTTGGCTGACTACAAACACTTTCTGGAAAAATTCATCTATCATTACTTATTTATGTAGCTTTTAACATTGACTGTAATGTAGTGGCATAAAGCAACCATTTCATTACACACATGGACTCTGTAGGTCAGACAAGTCACAAAAGAGATCAGGGCTTGTCTCTCCTCCAAGGGCAGAAGCCTCAGCTCAGAAAACTTAGTGTCTGTGGGGCTCAAATTATATAAAGGTATTTCAATTGCATATCTGTCCACTGATGTTGGGTGGGACCTCAGCTGGGACCATCAACAGTAACTTCACATTTCTGTGTGGTTCTTTTTGTCTCTCTCCAGCTCTATTAAATTAAAATTCTCTTTTCTTCCTTCACCACTAGTTAAAAGAGAATCCATGCACTTTCCCAGGTTTTCAAACTTTCTAACTGTGTGACCCTTCAATACAATTAAATACTTTATGTTGTGGTAACCACCAATCATAACATTATTATGATTATTATTTTATTATTATTATTTTTTTGAGACAGGGTTTCTCTGTATAGCCCTGGCCGTCCTAGAACTCACTCTGTAGACCAGGCTGGCCTCGAACTCAGAAATCCGCCTGTCTCCGCCTCCTAAGTGCTGGTATTAAAGGCGTGCACCACCACCGCCTGGATCATAACATTATTTTTGTTGCTACTTCGTAACTAATTTTTCTATTGTTAAGAAATAGAATGTAAATATTTCCAGAGATAGAGATTTTTTCAAAGGGCTTACAACCCATAGGTTGAAAACCACTGAATTCGACAGTATTGCATATGCCAGCAAGATTTTGCTGAAAGGACCCTGATATAGGCTCTTGTGAGGCTATGCCAGTGCCTGGCAAACACAGAAGTGGATTCTAGCAGTCAGCTATTGGATGGAATACAGGGCCCCCATTGGAGGAGCTAGCGAAAGTACCTAAAGAGCTTAAAGGGTCTGCAACCCTATAGGTTTCCACCTATATGAACTAACCAGTACCCCCAGAGCTCATGTCTCTAGCTGCCTATGTAGCAGAAGATGGCCTAGTCGGCTATCATTGGGAAGAGAGGCCCCTTGGTCGTGCAGACTTTATATGCCCCAGTACAGGGGAACACCAGGGCCAAGAAGTGGGAGTGAGTGGGTAGGGAAGCAGGGGGCGGGGAGGGTATAGGGGACTTTTAGGATAGCATTTGAAATGTAAATGAAGAAAATACCTAATAAAAATTTGGAAAAAGAAAACCACTGAATTAACTCTAAAGGCAAAGCCAATGCGTACCCATTGCTCAGATTACAAAGCACCAGATTTGGCAAAAGAGACTGTATCAAGTTATTACAATGTGATTGTCTGTAAGTTAAAGTTCTGTTGATTATTTTTTCATCATCTCCTTTTAAAGTCAGCAATGCTTTTAGAAACATAGAAACTTATTCTAGGTGGTGACTACTTAATGTGTATTCAATAAAACACCAGAGTTGGTGTGGAAAATATTGAATGTATCATGATAATTCCTTGACCTTAAAATTGCAGTTATTCTTAGGGAATAAGCCATTGATATTCTGCTCAGAAGATTTTCCCCTATGCCTATGTGCTTGAGACTCTTTCCAACTTTCTCTTCTATTAGATCCTGTATATCTGGTTTTATGTGGAGGTCCTTGATTCACTTGGACTTGAACTTGGTACAAGGATATAAGAATGGACCAATTTGCATTCTTCTACATGCAGACCACCAGTTAAACCAGCACCATTTGTTAAAAATGCTGTAATTTGCCACTGGATGGTTTTAGCTGCTTTGTCAAAGATCAAGTGGCCATAGGTATATAGGTTCATTTCTGGATCTTCAATTCTATTCTATTGATCTACCTGTTTGTCTCTGTGCCAAAACCATACAATTTTTATCACCATTGCTCTGTAATCCAGCTTGAGGCCAGGGATGGTTGTTTCCTCAGAAGTCCTTTTTATTGTTCAGAATAGTTTTTTTTTTTTTTTCTATCCTGGGTTTTTTGTTATTCCAAATGAATTGGGGAATCACTCTTTCTAATTCTATGAAGAATTGAGTTGGAATTTTGATGGGGATTACATTGAATCATCTGTAGATTACTCTTGGCAACATGGCCATTTTTATTATATTAATTCCGCCTATCTATGAGCATGGGAGATCTTTTCATCTTCTGAGGTCTTCTTCAATTTCTTTCTTCAAGGACTTGAAATTCTTGTCATATAGATCTTTCACTTGCTTAGTTACAGTCACACCAAGAGATTTTATATTATTTGTGACTATTGAAAAGGGTGTTGTTTCCCTAATTTTTTTTTCTCAGCCCATTTATCCTTTGAGTAGAGGATGGCTACTGATTTGTTAGAGTTAATTTTATATCCAGTACTGAGCATATACCCAAAAGATGATATAATATATAGCAAGGACACATGCTCCACCATGCTTATAGCAGCATTATTTATAACAGCCAGAAGCTGAAAACAACCCAGATGTCCCTCAACAGAAGAATGGATACAGAAAATGCAATACATATATGCAATGGAGTACTATGCAGCAATTAAAATAATGACTTCTTAAAGTTTGCAGGCAGGTGGATCGAGGTAGAAAATATCATCCTGAGTGAAGTAACCTAGACACAAAAGAACACACATGGTATGTACTCACTGATAAGTGGATATTAGCCCCCAAACTCACAATGCGAGATTAGGAGGAAGGAAGATCAGGGTGTGGATGTTTCAGTTCTGCATTGAGGGGGGGACAGGATGGTTATGGGAGGTGGAAGGAAGGGGGGCAAAGAGGGAGAGAGGAGGGGGACGGAAATAAGGGGGCAGTATCAGGTACTGGAGATAACAGGAGGGAGGTTGAGAAAGGGTCAGGAGATTTAATAAAAATATGTAGCAGGTGGACATGATAGCCACTGGAGGATCCCAGGCTCCAGGGAAATAAGAGGTTACCAGGATGATGATTTTAGCCGAGAAGGAGAGATAGAACCCATAGAAACCAACTCCAGTTGGTAGGCATGGCCTCTGGTGGTGGGATGGGGCCACATGTCCATCTCAAAGATTTTAACCCACAAATGTTCCTGTCCAAAGAAAGAACAGGGACAAAAAAACAAAAATGGAGCAGAGACTGAAGGGCCATCCAAGGACTGCCCCACCTGGGGATCCATCCTGTCTACAGACACCAAACCCAACAATGTTGCTGTTGCCAAGAGGCTCTTCTTGAGAGAAACATGGTATGACTGCTTCTTGGGAGGTTCAGCCAGCAACTGACCAATATAGATGTGGATGTTTAGAGCCAACCATTATACTGAGCTCAGGACCCTGGAAGAGCAGAGGGGGATTGCAATCCCATATGAAGAACAACATCAGCTGGCCAGACCACCCATTGCTCCCAGGGACTAGACTACCAACTGAGGTGGTGTTGGGGTATGCCATTCAAGTACCCACGAAATGTACCTGGTTCCCTGGGAGGCGAACTGGGACTGTAAGGAGACTAGGTGGGGGAGAAAAAAGATGGTAAGAAGAGTTCCTGATCAAAGCATCTCTACTTTACTTTAGGATCTTTGGGTTATAAGAGGGAAGGCCCCACCCAGAGTAGATGCTGTGCAGGCACCTGGATTCAGTCTGAAGTCCTGTGCACTGTGTATTGTCCCAAGACTGTCTCACCTGGAAGCAGGATGGGGTGAGGCATTTAGCACAACAAAGGAAGCCAGCCTTAGTTGGAAGTCCACAGGCCTACTCAGAGGCAGCCTTTAGCAGGCTTGGGGGAGGGAACCACAAGGAGGAGTGTACAGGGAGATATTCATGGTTTCAGATACATAGGTAGCAGAGAATGGCCTTGTCTTACATCAGTGGGCAGGGGGGCCCTTGGTCCTATGGAGGTTTAATACCCTAGAGTAGGGGGATACTGGAGGGCTGGGGCAGGAGAGGGTTAATAGGTTAGGGAGCACCCTCAAGGTAAAGAGGAGGGAGGAGAGGGAGGTTGTGGGATGGGAGGGCTTGTGGAGGGGTGACTGGAAAATAGGATATGATTTGAGATATAAACAAATGAAATGATTAATAAAAAATAAATCAATAAAATTGTGGTTGTTGCACTCTGGAAATCAGTCTGGCGGTTCCTCAGAAAATTAGACATAGTACTACCAGAAGATCTTGCAATACCTCTACTGGGCATATATCCAGAAGATATTCCATCTGGTAACAAGGACACATGTTCCACTATGTTCATAGCAGCCTTATTCATAATAGCCAGAAACTGGAAAGAACCCAGATGTCCCTCAACAGAGGAATGGATACAAAAATTTGGTATATTTACACAATGGAGTACTACTCAGCTATTAAAAACAATAAATNAGAGATCATGTGTGAAGCTGAATCCAAAGGATGTACCCAACGACTTCGGCTGCCAGGGATCCATCCCACAATCAGCCACCAAACATAGACACTATAGCATATGCCAGCAAGATGGTGCTGAAAGGGCCCTGATATAGCTGTCTCGGGGGAAAATATACCAATGCCTGGCAAACATGGAGGTGGAAGCTCACAGTCAGCTTTTAGATGGAACACAGGGTTCCCAAGGAAGAAGGAGCTAGAGAAAGTACCCAAGGAGCTGAAGGGGTCTTCAACACTCTAGGTGGAAGAATAACCATGAACTAACTAGTACCCCCTGAGCTCATGACTCTAGCTGCATATATAGAAGAGGATGGCCTATTTGGCCATCAGTGGGAAGAGAGGGCCCTTGGTCATGCAGACTTTATATGCCCCAATACAGGGGAACGCCAGGGCCAAGAAGTGGGAGCAGATGGGTAGGGGAGCAGGGCCGGGAGGGGGGAGGGTATAGGGAACTTTCTGGATAACACTTGAAATGTAAATGAAGAAAATATCTAATAAAAGTTGAAAAAAAACATTAATAAAAAATTGTGGTTGTTGGATTATTGCATTGATGTACAGAACTGCAGATGCATGTGTCTGCCATCTCATATTGAAGAACTGGTACAATTCTCCTGATGGTGGCTTCATGATAGAATCATGAGGTTTGATCCAAAGCAATCTAAAACATCGCCCTCTGAAGAGCCAGTCAAAATGAAATTTCCTGACTGCAGAAATGAGTCATTTCACACTTGAGGTCTTGCTTTGAGTTTATCAGCAAAATTGGTGTCAGTACCATACAAATAAAATCAAATATCAATTAAAATATTCCACAACAAAATTATAATTGCAGTATTAATTTTTTAATTTAAGAGTGAATTTGTTTACATTTAGAAGGGGATGATTTTGTCATATGTAGGTAAGAATATTCATAGATACATAGCACAGTATGCATGGTGATCATATTCCCGAAGGAAGGCTCAAATTGGGTTGCCTATGAAAGGAAGGAGAACAATACATCCAGAAATAGAGAGAAGAAGGCTAGACAACATGAAAGATTATTAGAAATGTCTTAAGATAGTGTATCATTTTATGTTTATTTAAAATAACTCACAGGGTCAATTAAGCAGGGCTCATATGAACTCCCAGAGACTGAAACAGCAACTACAGGGACTGCTTGGGTCTGCACTAGATCTTCGGTGTATGTGCTCTAGCTGTTAGTTTGATGGCTTTGTGGGACTCCTAACAGTGGGCATGTCTCTGACTCTTTTACTCTTCTCTGAGTGTGTTTTCATGTGTAGCCTTGATATAAAGGATTTTGCCTTGTGTTACCCTGCTTTGTTATGAACTGTTTCACTGTCAACTCCTGGAGTGATGACTTTTGATGAATGGAAATGGAGGGGCAATGGGTTTATGGGAAAGGGGAGAAGGTAGTGCTAGGAGAAGTGGAGGGAGGGAAAGCTGTAGTTAGGATATATTGTATGAGAGAGTAATCTATTTTCAGTAAAAAGGAAAAAATATATACATAATCTATACAAGTGTATGTATAATATATATAATTTAAATTAAGTTAAAGCAGTTGTGGAGATAACTCTCACACACATGCCCATAAGAGTGCTATGTAATAAAAACATCAGTGTCAGACATGGGATACTTCTCTTTAATCTGTTGGTCAGAGAAGTTCAAGATACTCCCTACATAATATAGGCTACTGCCATCACCCTGGTTTCCTTCCTAGAGTTTGAAAGTAAACCTAATGGATAAAGACACCACAACTGCAAACATGGAGTGTAGAGAAATTGAGCTGAAGCTGACCTGGAAGCCTCTTTACTAAAGAGTAGCTGTCTGTCTTCATGCACACCAGAAGAGAGAATCAAATCCCATTATATACAGTTCTGAGCCACAGTGTATTTTGCAGCAATTGAACTCAGTACCTCTGGAAGACCAGCTACAGCTCTTAACCACTGATCCACCTGCCTAGCCCTGAGGAGTAGCTCTCGTGAATATTCTTTCAGGATACGTTCAACGATTCACTCTTTTCGGTAGTTGTTCCGTACAGTTAACGTGAAAATATCGAACCCTATTGGTGGTTGTTAGATTAACCTGAATTCTGGATGAGTTATCGTCTGCATGAGATTTCGATAAGGTGAGGACCATGGACCACACCAACTGAGATCTCCTCTTGTAAAATGACGGTGACTCTTAAACCATCTTAATTCCCAACTGCTTTTAAAAACCTATCTTTATATCCACAGATAAGAAGAACCCTTTCTCCCCATCAAAAAATACTGCTCTGGGGTGCATACAGAGTCCATTATAGCAAGCCACAACTTCTCAAAATGCAGATAACAACTGGCTGTGGTGTTCCTGTGCCAACCTGACACATCTACAGCACAACCCCTTCACCCAAGATAGGCCCAGGCAACATTGTTGAAGAGGGTGTGAACAAAGGAAGAAAGACAGGACCAGGGCATCTGCTATAAAATAATGTCTTCTACAAGTAATTGGAGATATGAACCTACAAAATCTAATATGGTCATCTAGACAAAAGCTTTATAACAACAACATTGATATTTACCATAGTTGGAGGAAATCTATCAAGGCCTTGAGCTTAGATAATAAGCTATAGACGATTAATGGGCACTAAGAAGCGAAAGTCTGTCTTTCACAGTGATAACTCTAATTTATTAGCCAGTTTCAAATGGTTACCCCAAATGGACAGACAGACAGACAGACAGACAGACAGACACACACACACACACACACACACACACACACACACACACACATACACCTACCAGGAAATTTTTTACTCTTATATGTGTAGCAATAATAACTAAAGAAGACAATGTCATGAATTTGAGTATGTGGTGTGGCATAGGAGTTGTAGAGGAGAGTGGGTGTGGTGGTTATGATTCAACTATTGTACTCATGATTGAAATTCTCAAAAATAATGTAACATAGAGAAAAAAAGAAAACGTGTTTTTAAAACATTCATAATAGTAGCTTATAATGCTCTTAGAGCAAAATATTTACAACCATAATATACTGTAGTTCTAGAATATGGAAAATGTTAATATGGAAATGGTGTTTTCATGATAACTACTAAAAAATATATAGATTTTTCAGAGTATCACTGCCTGATAGGAAGCCAATAGCAATATGGTAGAGTTGTTCTTCAAACATTAAGTATAACCTTAAGAATGAAATGATACAATTATTCATCATGGTAATTGTAACTTTGTGCCAGAGAAGCTATTGAAAAAAATTTGTTATAACATGGTAATTGATAAGTTTGATATTTTGAAAAGTTTGTATTCCATTAGTATTAATATCTATGAGTACAGAATTTAAGTTGGATGTACCTTTTATCAATTGTCAATAACTTTCCTAAAAATCTTCTTTAATATAGAAATAACTGGTCAGCGATAAAAATAAGAAGATAAACAAGTAAGAAGACAAAATGATGATTATATAACATTTTATTTCTTTCCTATTAATGAAACCAATTTTAAGATTTTTCTGGTTGAAAACATAGCCTGTAATAAGTTTTATATTATAAAGGGTAAGTTTATTTTTCTGGGTTTTCTAGAAACTTGTGAATGTGAGTACTCCTATATCTTAATTTTACTTATACTTGGGCAGATCCCAGACCACTTAGTTTGGTGTATTTTGTAGACATTAGCATTTATTCTGGAATGAATACACATCTGCTTGAGATTATTCTTGACCTCCTTTTGGTGGCTTTAATCCAGCTGATTTCTCCTAGAGTATACCTGTCCTTCATTGCAGCAAGAGATAGAATTAAATTGCTGTCTCTTTGAATTCTATATGTGGATATTCAGCAACTGTGAAGTTCTCATCTGCTGGTTATTCCTGTACCCCATAGCCACCTCTCCCACCCAATTCAGGTGACTTTTTGTTAATATAATAACTTAATTTTAAATGTTCAGTAAATCAAAATCTATCTTAAGACAAAGGCATTTTAAATTCTTTAGGGGACATGTTTATTTATCTTAGGAGAATGTTCCAGGAGTATATAATTTTTACTTTATGGTGAAAGTTTTCCAATTGCCATGACTTAGATCTTATATGTAATATATGGAAATGAAAATGGTAAGCTTTACTGAATTTTAATATCTTTTTCAGTTTTTCCTTTGTCTTCTTTTTCTTCCCTCCACAATCAATTGTTAATTATCTGGCTACATTTCCCATTTCATCTTCTTTGGAAGATGACTTAAGTGAAGGATGAATATTCAGGTTGCTTCACTTCTCATATAAAATACACAAGTAACTATATCAGTAATCTTTGCCTCATCTCTTACAATCTCAAGGCCTTAATTAATTCTTCTAAAATTTACGGGATTAAAAGAGATTATCTTTCTAGCCCTGGCTGCTTTAAAATGACAAAATTAAAAAAAATATGTGTAAAACAAGGCAATTACAAGGTATAAACATCAAAGCCTCATTTGGAGAAGACATAAAAATGAATCAAGCACTTAGCTTGAGTGACTTACTCAGATGAGCTGAAGTCAGGAAGCAAGGCAGATTACTTTAGGCTATCTTGTTCTCATAATACAATAAAATAAAGCATAAAATTCTCTTTGGAACTAAACTTACTTCTCTTCATTGACTTCTAGCAGAAATAAATATGATTTCTGTGTATGAGGATATTGGATGCTATAATTGAGACTGTATTCAATTATAGTGCTAAAATTGAGCTTTCTCTGGCTTCCTAGTGCCATAGATGTACTCCAACCCATGAATATAGCAATTTATAACATGTGTTTATAATTCATATGTTCATATCTAATAAATTGAAATTTCTTAGGGTTAACTGTTTTAAATTATATTTACTTTCTGCACAGTATGTAGAGTTTAGCAACATTTTCAACAAGGTTCTGTTGAATACAGAGTTACAGAATCCTTCTTCAAAAGAGTATTTATTATATTACCAAAGAAGTAATAATAAAACTATGTGATTAAGCTATAATTTAGAAAAGATACTTGTAAAAATGTGACAATAAAATCAAGCAAACAGCTTTGAATTAGTCTAATTTAATATAACGATCATATTAATATACAAAGAAAAAAGATGCCACTTAATATTTTTTCTGATAAATATTTAATGCAGATTTATGCCTTCAGTTTTTAGTAGATTCATTATTTTAATTGAAATCTGTCAGTCATGGGAGCACTGCATTTTACATTGAAGACTACAACTGTGGTAAAGAGTTACATAATATCCAAGAAGTATAGCTGACATACTATGTGGAGATTAGGGATGTGATACATATTATATCTCATGTGAAGTCCTATCATTTGGGGGCGGGGAGCTGTTGCATCAGAAGAGTTCTTAAATTAGACCCCGCCCCAGCACTGCCAGAACGTAGTTCAAAATACATTTGCATTATAGCCAGAAAATTAGGGGTCAATTGATTATACTGTGGCTTCCATGGAAAACCTAATTAGGAGAGGCCACTAAAACTGTGACTGCAACCCATCTTCTCTGCTTCTCAACCTCTACCTGCAAAGAGAGTTGAAATGTAAGGGAGACACTTGATATTCTAAAAGTGAAGGCAAAACTGTAAAGTTTTGGCTGGGACTTGGATGTTGTTATCTTAATAACTCTGATGCTGCCCCACCAATCTTTCCATCTAGAGTTCATGGACCACTGCGTAATGATTCGTTCTTCCAATTCTAGGTTTCCTGTAGATGAAGCATTGGCAGAATCTTGACATTTATGTTTCTAAAAATTATATTTAGCTAATGGGTTCTTGGAATATGGATATAAAGCTCAGAAGCTGCCAAATCGGTTCTAGACATCTGCTGGCTCTCTGTGCTCATTAGTGGAGTAAACAACGCTCTTATAGATAGTGGGTATAGGATGTCTAACCAGGCAGATTTGTCAGCAAGTCTAATGCTTCAAAAAAAAAAAATATGCTCTTGTTAGTTACGCCAACTACTCCAGAATTTGACTTTTAACAACTGAAGTTAGTCTAATTACCTTTACACTTGGATTTGATTACTAAAATGTTTTACATAATTTTTATATTGAACTTTACACAAGGAGAACTTCATGTAACAACGTGCTATCTCATAGAGTTTCTAAAAACATGAATGGAATCTATGAGAATAAATTTCTCCTCTATGCTCATCATGTTCTGTATTACAGAAGAAGAGCTTAAATATTGGTAAGTTTTGATTTAAAATATAAGTTGGGTCCATAAAACAGCCTTCTGCTTTTCAAAATTAAGGATGGTTGTGTGGCTTCATCTTGCCCCATAGTCAATGCTAAAATACTCAGGTAGGGGTGACTTAACTCTTAAGAAGAATGCTCTAAGTCCATCTATAGTGTACTGAAAGGTAGAGGCCTAATAGCAGATTTATAAAATTTTGGATAGTTGTCATAAAAACAAAGAAAATGAAGATTTATTAATAGTGAGGTTTGGGCCAGGATGTGAGGGTCAATACCATGAAGAGTATTAATGAACATATTTTATAAATAAAACTCCATGAATTATGAAAGTGAGTACTATAAAAATGTCAGTTCTTGTAACTTTCATATATAAAAGCATTTTCCATTGTCCTACCTTGCTTTATGTTTCTGAGATGAATAACTACACTGTAGTAAGCACCATGGCCATAAACAATTTGGGAATAAAAGAGTTCATTTGGCTTACATGTTAAACTATATAGAGGAGAAGCCAAGAGAGGAACCTGGAAGCAGGAACAGAAAAAGACTATGCAGAAATAATGCTTATTGGATTGCTTTCTTACACAAGAGACAAACTGCCCAAGGGCATCACCAGCAAGAAGTGATTGGACCCCCACACATCAATTTTTTTTTCTGTTTATTAGATATTTTCTTCATTTACATTTCAAATGTTATCCAGAAATTTCCCCTTACCCTCCCGCATCCCCGCCCTGCTCCCCTACCCACCCCCTCCCACGTAATGGCCCTGGCGTTCCCCTGTACTGGGGCATATAGAGTCTGTATGACCAAGGGGCCTCTCCTCCCAATGATGGCCAACTAGGCCATCTTCTTCCATNTACCTCACTCAGGATGACACCCTCCAGATCCATCCATTTGCCTAGGAATTTCATATATTCATTGTTTCTAATAGCTGAGTAGTACTCCATTGTGTAAATGTACCAAATTTTTTGTATCCATTCCTCTGTTGAGGGACATCTGGGTTCTTTCCAGCTTCTGGCTATTATGAATAAGGCTGCTATGAACATAGTGGAACACACACATCAATTATTAATCAAGAAAATCCCCCAAAGAAATTTCAAAGGGCCAGTCTGATAGAGACAGTTCTGCAGTATACGATTTCTCTTCCCAATTTACTCTAGTTTGTGTCGGGTTGACCAAAACTAACTAAATGATCACTGAGAAATCACACACACACACACACACACACAAAAATGCTGCAGAAAAGCATCCTATAAACTAGGATATGAGAAAGCTAAAAGGAAATAATGTACAAAATGTTTGTGATTAATATTTATGCCCAACACATGATTCAATATTTTTTCCATATGATTTATTGATTTGTTACTGAAGGCAAGCTGTGTCCATATAGAGCTACTTAAAATATTTTGAAATCTTTCTTTCTTTCTTTCTTTCTTTCTTTCTTTCTTTCTTTCTTTCTTTCTTTCTTTCTTTCTTTCTTTTTCTTTCTTTTAAACTCCATATTTTATTCTTCTGCCAGCCCACCCCCATACCACTTCCCATACCGCCTCCCTGCCCACTGTCTCCATGATGATATCCTCACCCCCACCCCACCAAGACCTCTAAAGTTTCTGGGACCTCCAGACTCTTGAGGGTTAGGTGCATCTTCTCTGACCAAACCAAGACCTGGTAGTCCTCTGCTGTATATGTGTTGGGGACCTCATATTAGGTGGTATATGCTGCCTGGTTGGTGTTCCAGTATATGAGAGGTCTCAGGGGTTCAGGTTAACTGAGACTGTAAACTGTACTTTATTATGTCACTTATTCCTTAGAATAAGTTTAACAGAATAATTTCTAAGAGGCTTTAGAATTCTTATTAGACCTTGGTTACTAAAGGTGGCTATTATATTTCTTATTTTAAATTAATACACATATACATTAACTCCAAGTTTTAATTTCTTCTGACTCAAACTAGTTAACATTTTATTTCCATGTTATCAGAAATAGCATCTCTTTTCACCCTCTTCTGATATTATGGCTCTGCAAGTATAGTTATTGTTACTGATAATAGTGACCAGATCAGTACAGTACTAGAAACAGACTGCTAATTTTGTCTTTTCACACAACTTTCCAAGAGGAATCCTTTATCAATTTTATTGGATTATATTTCCCTTAGTAGGTAATTTTTCTTGGCTCAGTGAATATGTTCTTTACACTCTTCTTTAAGTCTCTACCATTATGCATACAACTTGTACAGATATTTCATGTCCATTTCAGGGCATGCAGATTCAGTGAAGGTCATTTTTCTGGGCCCTTCATACATATCTAGCTCTCCCCATGAGGAAAGGCATGAGGGCATTACACCCTACTACAGCTATTGCCCTAGCCAAGTATGAGTGGACAATAGAACAGAGGGAGGCTGAACTATCTGAAGAGGTCATCTTGCAAAAGCCTTACTTTCGAGAACAATGAATTTATTTTACTTTAAATGAACAAAGATAGAAAGAAACAAACAGAAAAAGGCCTTAGGGCTTTCTTCAGGGTTTTATTCTCTCAGATAACATCTCTTTCCTAATGAATGTGAAATGTGGTAGCAGTGGTTCTGGAACTTATCTTTGCAACTCACAGAATTGTTTGGGGACTGGAGGGTCTCCCTTTCTATGCCCATTTACCATGTCTGGGGAGCTCTGCCCAGAGCTGAGTTGCTTTCATCAGCTTCCTTGCCATTTAGAAAACTGTCATCACCTCTGTTATTCATATCTCACACTAAGATTAATTATGTGAAAAGTGAGAGAAATAATAAATATAACATGTTTTGCTTTTGCCATTCTTTATATGATGGTCAAACCTCTAATCTAAGCTTGGTAATATTTTCTTAGAACATTTTGAAGCACAAAGCCAAAGTAAGATTGTTTGTTATAATGTCATACATATTCCCCAAACAGTAAGCACACAATGGCTTATTTGAATGGATGAAGAAAGAATCCATAGAAAAATAGGCAACATTCACTAGAATAAAGATCAGCAAGCACTCAAGTCAACCTCCCACATGCTGGGCATTCACATTCATGATCTCGTGATTACACAGCAAGTCATTCACCCACTGAGCCATTTCTCTGGCCCACTCTTTATTTCCAAGCAACTTTATTTTAATGGGAATAAGCAGCAGAAACTAAATAAACAAATTTGTTCATGAAGCCTTTGCTCAATTATTTGACATTTTACTCATATACTTTGTTGTTTTCTAAGTTTTACTTTATTTTACTTAATTACTTTATTTTATTTTATTTACTACTTCATTTAAAAGCACAAATTATGAGATCTATTGTGTAGATCTTACCAGTAATCAAACAAAATTTATTAATGGATGAAACAACTAGTATACCTTAAGTGTTTAAGAGACAACCCCATGTGCTCTCAAAGTAACTTTCAAGCTGGAAATTACAATTCCTATGTGTCACTTAAATTGACTTAGCACAAATACAAATATATATTACATAATATCATTAATTACTATTATAAGAAATGAGTGACTTGAAGATATCACTACTCTAAATGTCAATCTTATGAATGTGTTCTAAAATCATTAAGAATAATTTAAAATTTTTTCATGCCACAGCATTCACATCAGGTGCCACTAGAGGGACTTGCATTATCAAAAGTGTCTCTCAGAAGCCTCAGTGGTAAATGTTAAGGAAAAAAAATGTGATCAAGTAAAAATGCCACACAATGTCTTGCAATGCATAAATCAAGTATCTTAAAAGTGGCAATTATTCATTAATTTACCCATTTGACTACCTCATAACAATTATTATGCCATAGATTATCAAGAAGCACCTTAATTTAAATTAATATAATATTTAAATTATATATATTTAGCTTTCTGTTCCTACCTGTTCCATAATCAATCGCATTTTCTGTAGTGCCAGATTCATCCTTGAGACATGGTGGCATAGGTCAGAGTGAAACAATTTGGCCATATTGGGTTCTTGGTTTGCAGGGCTTCCTTCAACTTTGGCAAAGGGAATATTGTTGTTATCAGTGACCTCTCCATTTAGCTCAACTACATGATCTTCATTTTCCAGTGTGATTCTACTTATGGAAAGTTCTATGGCATAGTCAATGCTGAGAACAAGAGGCTGATCTTCAATAGGAAAGCCATCACTTTTTCCAGGAATGACATCCTGACAGCACAAAATGGAGTGATGCTGGTGCTGACTATGCTGTGGGGTTTACTGGTATCTCTGCCACCATAGAGAGAGCTTGGACCAAAAGGGTATGGCTAAAAGAGTTATCATCTCTACTTCTTCTGCTGATGCCCCCATGTTTGTGATGGATGTGAAGCATGAGAAATGGGAGAATTTACTCAAGATTATTATCAATGCTTCCTGGTTAACCTTCCTTGCAAAGGTCATCCATGAATATTTTGGCACTGAAGGATTCAAAAAGCATTCTACACCATTACTATGACCCAGATTACTGTGGGTGGTACATCTGAGAAGCTGTGGTATGATCATGCTAGGGTTGTGCAGAAGAGCATCCTTGTGTTAACTAATGCTGCCAAGGCTCTGGATACGGTTATCCCAGAGATGGATTGGAAGCTCCCTGACATGGTCTTCCATGTCCCAACCCCCAATATGTCCATAGTGTATCTGATATGCTACCTGGAGAAAAATACAAGTACAATGGCATCAAGAAGGTGCCACTGAGCTGACATTGGAGGGCCCACTAAAGGACATCCTGGGCTACACTGAGGACCAGATTGCCTCCTAAAACTTTCGTATGATACCTATTGTTCTACATTAGTGCTTGAGCTGGCACTGCTCAATGACAATTTCATAAAACTCATTTCCTATTAGGATAAGAATACATCTACAGAAACAAGATGGTGGGCATTGTGGCCTACATGATCTCCAAGGATTTAGAAACACTGGTCTATCTACTCCATTAAAACAAACAAACAAACAAAAAACAAAAACAGTGGAGAAAGAGAGACCCTTGACTGATGAGGTGTCCTCATCCCTACTTAAGCACCAATATTGTGCATGCCCTCAGAGTTTCCATCCCAGATCTTGGGAAAAAGAATAGAGGCGTTGGGAGCCATACTCTCTTGAATACCATCAACACACTGTACACACAGACAAAAAAGTAATAATTTTTAAAGCAGCCTATACAATAAAAACAAAATATATAAGTAAAGCTGATAAGATCAAAAGTCAATCAATAAAACGGAGAGCTTTGAAAATCCACGCTGTAGAGGAGTCAATTCTCAAATATATATATACATCACATACTTAGAAAATAAAATTAAAAGAAAACAAAAAAAAATAGGAAGAAACAAGCGAAACTGTTAAGCAGTAGATAATGTGATTGCAATTTATTCCAAAGATAAAGGAGAATTTTGTTATTGTCAACAAATCACAAATTGAACCCACAATGAGATCATATACTCCCATAAGTTAGGATGCCTACTATATAAATGATGAGTAGTACCTTATAATAGAAGTTCTATGAACAGAAAAAAACACAGATATATTTTACAAGGAATGTAAATTAGATTCTCCATTATTACAATAGTATAGGGATGCCTTAATAATTAAAAAAATACAACAACCATATAATGTAGCAAAACTTGTTACTGGAATTGTATGCCCAAAAGACAGTATTGGAGCTAAATTTAGACTTAGGGTCAAGGTTGGAACTAGATGTCTTGTTAGGGTCAATGTTAGTCTTGAAGCCTTGAAATCTATATATGAATGTGAATATATGAACATATATGAACATTATTCTCAATATCTTACATGTAAAATAAACTTGTATTTTTTAGTGATGAATGGGTAGAGAAAATGTAATGTAATATCAGTGAGACTTAGCAGAGGATGTCCTTGTTGGGCATCAATGGGAGAAGAGGCCTTTCATCTGGTGAAGGCTTGATGGCCCAGTGTAGGGGAATGCTAAGGCCAGGAAGCAGTAGTAGGTGGGTGGGTGAGCAAGGGGAGAGGAAGGGGATGTGGAGTTTTCAGAGGGGAAATGAGGAAAAGGTATAACATTTGAAATGTAAATAAAAAATATCAAATAAAATAATTAAAAAAAAGGATGATAGCATGACTACCAGTGAGATCCTTGAAGTGAGTAATTGCCTTTGTCCTTCAGAATAATTTTCAAACAAAGCACATTGAGCAACGTAGAAAGGTTTCAGTGCAATAGTATGATGAGAGCCCATGGAGAGCCCAGTATATAAAGCAGTAGTGGCCTGTAATGAGGAAATCTTGCCAGCCAGAGGCCACTGGAAATAGAAAGAAACAGGAGTGCAGATGCATGCTTCTGTGTCTTTCTACACTGAAGCTCCAGGGTACGCTATAGGTGAGCATACTGCTGGGCTGTCCTGATCAAAGGGATATGGTTGGAGGGGAATCCACTAGGGAAAGAAAAATGCTCAGTAAAGATGTGGGACAAACTACTCTTTGAAATTGCATCTGCTAATATAAATATAGGTGTAAGAAACCCCCTGTGTGAACATAGAGGAAAAAGTTAATTATAGATTTTAGAAAGCAGTAGGAATACAAAGGATTGATGGTTCAGCATGAAGACAGGAGAGAGCTACAACCAGAATTGTTGAGAATAAATAGAAATGATATATAAAGGAAGTACTGTTGCTTAGAAAATATTTTGAGGCATAGAACATTTGGGCTTATCTCTATGTTTTCTACAAAATATTGTCAGCATGTTTAAATATTTTCTATGTTTTCAATGTAAATAAAAAAGCCAAATTTTCAAATATGATATAATCTAAAACTTTATATTGATTCATTTCTAAAACATTCCTGAGATAAAGGACTTTTTATTTTCAAGCATTATTTTAAAATAAAATTTACTTTATATCCCACTCACTTCTTCCCTTTCCAGTCACCCCCTCCAACAATTCTTCATATCCCCTACCTTTCTCCTCTGAGTGGGTGGGAAGCCCCCAAGTATCCCCCTACCCCAGCACATCTGTGAAGAATATACATTTTCTCTGCTGGGCTAAGCACATCCTCTCCCACTGAGGCCAGAGAAGGCAGACTAGCTAGAAGAACATATTCCATAGACAGACAATAGCTTTTGGCATAGCCCCCACTCCAGTTGTTTGGGACCCACATGAAGACCAAGCTACACATCTGCTACATATGTACAGAGAGGCCTAGGTCCAGCCCAGCCCAGGTATGCTCTTTGATTGGTGGTTCATACTTTGGGAACCCTAAGGGTCCAGATTGGTTGACTCTGTCAGTCTTCCTGTGGAAACTGAGAAAGGATTTTATAAAGACCCAGACCCATATAATGATCATCTGATTTCTCACTATTTGATCTTATCCTAATGGCCTAGAAATAATACATATTCTTAGCACAAATTGCCACACGTCATTCACAGTGAACCAAGAATCAAAAGTAAAATCAGCCTTCATACAATGTCCTGCCACTCACCAGGCTGAGGGCTCCACATCTCAGGGAGTTCCCATGACACCTAGTTCCATGTGCTTACACTATGAGGAAACTATACCTTCATATTTAAACTGACATTTATTTATATGCAAATTGCACAATATGAATTCTATATTGCGGTGCCTCCTGTGTATGTAGATGTTACTACATTGTGTTTTCTATTGCTTCTGGCTTGATTTTTCCTCTTAAAAGAATGAACTTCCCCTTTATTCTTCATCTGTTCTAAGGACATCAGCTTGGCCCTTCCTTATCTCCAGTCTTTCCTGTTGTGATTAGGCTCTCAATTATGTGAGGATTATGTGTCTATTTTTTCTTTTTTTTTTCTTTAGACTTCAGAAAATATATTCATTTTTTCCTATATATATAAATATATTGGTGTACATTCATACATATAGTTGGAATATGTTCATCCTCCTTTGCTTTTATTATGCTTTTCTTTTTATGAGCAATAGCATAATATGCATCTTTTACTGTTCTTGAAAGAAAAGGGAATATATGAAGTGAATGATAGACAAAGGGATAGTATTAGCTAGTTTGCCAACATATGGAATGGTTCTGAAACAATTCTATTATCGTTTTTCATTTATAAAATACTTCAGTTTGAATAATAAATTGTAGGGCTGCCACAGTAATGCATTTATAGTATAAACTTCCTAAAACTGAAAGATCCTCATGCAGACTCCAAGATATATACAGAGTATTGTAATATCCATAATGTGTGATCATAGGATAACCTGTACTAATTGTACAGAGTAATCAGGAATACTGTGATATGAAGTCAAAGTACTTTTTTAGAACAATGAAACATGCTGAGTACTATTAAATGTAACATTATTTAAAGAAAGGATTATTTTAAAAAGGCTCCTGTTCTTATCAGTAGAAGATATTAAATGTGCACTTTCATAGCCAATAGAAACAAATGAAAATAATGTGGTATATTACTGGGTGTTTGGAAGAGAAATAAAATTACACATAATCTAAGAAAATATAAATCATGTTAGCTTTTAGGTAAAAATAATGTATCAACATAGTGTGAGAAAAGTGTGACAGCAGCATATATTGGTACTCGTCTGCTGGTAGAGTACTTGTCTTGCATAAGGTGGATCGAGACGTGGCTCAGTGGTTAGGAACACCATTTCTTCTAGAGGACTCACATTTGGTTCCAGTATTCATAGATGATGGCTCACAACAGCCTATACTCCAGGTACAGTGATCTCAGTTTTCCATATGCTTCTGTGAACACCTTCACACACATGGCATACACACAGAGACATAGACAAATGCAATATAAGAAACCTTAAAATGAAATAACAGAAAAATGAAATTCTAATAGAAATTTTGTAACTAAAATATTCTAAAATAGAAAAAATATTTCTAAAATATGGAGAGCTATTCAATAATTTTTCTAAAATATTAAGGACATTGGTATATTTCATCATATGATTTGTTTTTGTATGTTTTCAAATCATATAAGTTAGTATCCCAATTTAGAATTGTCCCAAATTTGAGACTTTTTGTACAAAAATCATTTTATTATTGACTATGAGGAAATCAATGATAAAAGATTAAAAGCATACAAGCATACTAGTTTAGTGACTTATTTAAAAATATGAAAAGTTTTTAGACGTATTTTAAGATTACAAAATTCACTTAACAAGAGAATTTACAGGTCTCTGACCCACTCCCACCCCCTACTCAGGGTTCTATGGAGCCCAACAACATTAGATGCTGAATCTATGGGGTGAAAGAGGAG
The DNA here is from genome assembly GCA_902729485.2 of Mus minutoides. Taxonomy (NCBI): domain Eukaryota; kingdom Metazoa; phylum Chordata; class Mammalia; order Rodentia; family Muridae; genus Mus; species Mus minutoides. The sequence goes on from LR751950.1 coordinate 54,752, forward strand.
CTCAGGACAAGAGAAGTAGTTTTTCCTTTGCAGGAGGCTGCTCCAGGGACCTGGTGTCTGGAAAGGATTGTCATTACTGCTCCTGCATCAAGCAAAGTCCTGTTAGGGTCCAGAAGACAAGCTCTCTCTCCTTGGCAGGTCTGACAGAAAGGCTGCTATTTGTCTGCTATTTGGTGACAGGCTGTACAGATGAATCTCGGCAGTTACCAGGAGTAGGAGAACATCCTGCATCCATGGATGGTTCTGGATTTCTTCAAAGGATGGCTGATCTGATGGTCTCAGGGCCAGCCACCACCTAATCTGATGCTGATATTCATGGAACTTTAGTCACCATGGAGACTGTGGGTCACCAAGATGGGCCAACATAGGAGAAAACATTTGTGGATCGGATAAAACTAGCACCATATTTATGTCCCTGTCACCTCTTCCAACTCCTCTGAGTGGCTCAGAGTTCTGTAGGAACTCTGCCTGTGCTGGGAGAAATACTTGCCTCTTACTTGCTGCTCTCAAATTCTGCCTGGGTTTGCTTCCCTACTCACTTTTCCTTTTTCCCATCCCCCACTTCCTATGAAAGGTGCCATGGGAGAGGCTACAGGGCAAATTGCTGAGCCACCTGCCCTTTTTATGCCTCCTTTAGTAAAATTCCCAAGTGAACTGGTCTCCCTTTTTGGTTTCTATTTAACGGTTTCAAAGCCAAGACCTCACACAGAACTCACAACCAATGCAACAACCAGACAGGCTGTAAATGTGTGTGTAGTCGGCATGGAGCCTGTAAAAGGATTGTAGATAGTAACGATTTTATAGAAAAACAAAAAAACAAAAACAAAACAAAACAAAACAAAAATAACCTTTAAGTTATATCATGTGTTGGGATTTGGTTTGTTTTGTTTGTTTGTTTTTGTTTATTGCCTGTTTTGTTTTTGAAAGATGGCACACTCTAACCTGGAAGTCAGTGATTGATTGATTGATTGATTGATTGATTGATCTGGTTGTTTGGTTGCCTTCCTGTTTCAAGCTTCCTCTGACTGTTGCCTCTAGGGCTTTATTGTCATGGTCTCTCCCCCCCCTCCTGATTTGGGGACCTTTTGTGGGGGGGGTAGCAACACTTGCTTAGGTATTAGGACTCTGGTGGGACAGCAGCTGTAGCTCCCTTCTGTGGGGCCCCTTGCCTTCTTGCTGGAGTGGGTCTAGGGTCTGCTCACTATGTATATAAGACAGAAATGCTGTTCTGGTATGGTGTATCTTTGGATCCTCTCTGGGGCTGTGCTTTGTGCAGCATTTAGCCCACTGGTTTTATCTGAGTGAAATACTGTACAGGGGAATAAAAGAGATATTATTATTTTATTTTATATTTGGTGTTTTTTGAATGAAAACCTTTTGTGTTAAAAAGTGAATTTACATATATGAATACTTGACAGGTTCTTACCAGGCTCTAGATTAGGAAATTTCCATAAGATAGTTGACTTATCATAAACCAGGTGGTGGTGGCACACACCTTTATTCTCAGCACTTAGGAGGCAGAGACAGGTGGATTTCTGAGTTCGAGGCCAGCTTGGTCTACAAAGTGAGTTTCAGGGCAGCCAGGGCTACACAGAGAAACCCTGTATCAAACAAACAAACAAACAAACAAACAAACAAACAAGATAGTTGACTTATCATTTCAGTATAAAATTTCATTAAAAGCAGATGAGAAAATATTTACTTAAATAATTTTGGTAGGACAATAAATTAAACATTTAAGTAGCAATTTATGAGATAGTGAATACTGAGTTGGTGATGCCACTTCAGCCTTTCATAAACACCCTCATGATGAACAGGTAACAGATTAACATGCCTGACACTATTAAACTGTCCCATCAGTCCTCTGTATGTGGGTTGGAAAATTCCTTTATAACAGGGACTTCACACTATTTAACAGACTGAGCACAATGGTAACTCAACAGGCAGTTGATTTCTGTGAAAGAACTCTTTTAAAGGCTTGGACCTTTTTAACTAAACAAAAATAATGCAGACAACACACACACACACACACACACACACACACACACACACAGAGTTATCATTATTGCAAATGTTCGCCATGTTTGATAAGCAAAATCTTTAAGAATGATTAAATCTCTAATGGAATTTGTACAAACGTATTATATGCAAACCGATACAATTTATTTTAAATCAACACAGTGTCTACCACTGAAGTATCATTTACTTTAAAGTTTCATGAAAGAATAGCAGAATAATGCTGGCTACTTGTTATAAAGGACATGTTTCTAACCAAAAAAAATTTTTTTCTGTTCATTTTCATGTTGCTTCCAAAGCATTACTTTATTGGAAAGCTATATTTTGTATTTTTATTCTTCCTCAGAAAACATATGTAAGTGATTTCTCAACATTTTTTTAATGAAATAAGGCACAATACCTGCTCCCTGCCTACACCTTTGCTGTCATGTTTTCTCTGACAAGGTAAAGAATATACTTTCAAATTGTAAGAGATCCTTAAGTTGTTCCTGTCTGGTCTTCTATTATAATAACAAGAAAAGTTAACTGGCAAGAAAAAGTGGTCCTGAAAAGTGGGACCATTGCTCTGATAATTGGTTAGATCAGGTGGAGGTGTTTGCCATTATTGTAAGTGTTGGTGATTAGATTATGAGAGAGAGGAAAGGTTTAGAAATCCAGGTTACAGAAGAGCCAAAAGCTTTACAATCACTGCTTACTTGAATAACACCGTTTTGGTGACAGCATGGGGTAAAAAACAAACAAAAAAAATTCTTCTAAGAATGCATTGAAGATAGCTTCATTAGATTATAAAAAGGAAGGAGAACTGTGTTTGGAATTGGACTGGAGGCCACTTGTGTCACATTCTGGTGATGAAGTTGCCCATGTTCTGCCCAAACTCTGAATATCTGAGAGAGACTAGATTTAGAAATGTTGGACTTATTTATAGGCAACAATCCTCCTTAGTTGACACCGGTTTATGATGAGAAATCAGAGTGAAAACTGGAATTAAGACACTAGGAAAAATTAAGACACATGTGATTTTGTGGGGAAATACATGTAAATATTGAAAATTACAGAAAAACAGTTATACTTGTTTTTAAAAGTAGTGCCATGAATGAAAGTCTTCAGGACTTGACTGCTTCAAGAGGGAAAGTGGCTAAAAAGTAAGTTGCTGACCATCCAGATGCAGGGCCATCTGAAGTGGAGTTCTTTTTTTTTTTTTTTTTTTTTTTTTTTTAAAGATTTTTTTTATTTATTATATGTAAGTACACTGTAGCTGTCTTCAGACACTCCAGAAGAGGGCGCCAGATCTCGTTACGGATGGTTGTGAGCCACCATGTGGATGCTGGGATTTGAACTTATCACCTTCGGAAGAGCAGTCGGGTGCTCTTACCCGCCGAGCCATCTCACCAGCCCCTGAAGTGGAGTTCTTACAGAGAGTGCTTGAGAAGATAGAGCCCCTGGTGTACCTTACTTGAACAGAACACCATGGTGAAACATTTTTCTGGATCAGTGGAACAAGTGTTTAGAAACCATGTTAGGTATGACTTGTAAATATTATCTAAGTATATCTGAGCTCGCCTCAGAACTTAGCACAGTCCATATAATGTCAATTCTAATGGATTCAAAGATATACACATGTAGGTGTGTACCATCTCAAAATCTGAATGAAAATAAATCTTTTCTCTTTTTAAACACACACAGTTATATACAGTCTACTTAAATTTTTATAATACAAATAATTTCCTTTTTATTATTTTATGATTATAGAAATTAGGAATATTAAAAAACTTCAATATTTTGACTGTATTATATTTTCATGAAAATTAAAATATCATTTAATATTAACTCACTAAAATACTGTGAATTGTAATTAACATGATTATTATGACTAACAATATCATATAATTTCAATGATGAAGAAAGGTTTTGTACTTAATTTGATTTGCCATGTTTTTATTATAATCAAAAAATAACTGTACAACTATAATCATTTCTTAGTTATTATTAGAAAGATGTACTTTGCCATTATTATGTTTTTAAGCTTGAAATTTTACTTTATCCCTATAGCATTTTTTTTATTTGTAACATGAGTATTCATTATTCGTAGTTTCAAAGGAGTAAGAAAAGCTTAATATTTTCCCAATGGATATTATAATCTTAATGAAATGAAGTGGTTTGTTGTTATTGATTTCAAGTTAAATGGTGGCTCTCCAAACACATTAACCACTGATCATCATGATGGTTTTAGTGTAGCTATTTTGGGTATTGGTTTAAAGGTTTCTCAGAAAGCTATCAACATGCTACCATACAATCCAGATGTGTGATACCTAAGCCTATACTGAAATGACTTTATATCTACATAGATATAGATATACAGATATGAAGACTATAGATATGCAGTATAAAGACTACTTAGATTTTATGCTATAGAGATACATGCTCATTTATGTCCACTAATGCTCTACTCATAATAATTAGGAAATGACATCTACCTAGGTGTCCATCCACTGATGAATAATGAAATGTTGTACATACACAGTTAATTTTCACTCATGTACAGGAAAAAATCAAATCATGAAATCTGCAAGAAAACATACAAAGCCTGCAAATATTATACTGAATAATGTCTGCGAGGTACAGAAAGACAACTGTTAGATGTTCTTTATCATATGTGGATCCTAGATCTGAATCTTTTGCTTAATATAATTAAATTGGTATAAGGTGGAAGCCAAATTACTAAACAGCGTTATTGAGTGAACATATCTTATGAATTGGAGGGTCATAGAATGTATGCAAAATAAGATTATATTAGCTTTAATGGGGCAGAAAGGCCCAAGTAGAAAGTAGGGTGAAGTATCCAGAAACAAGAGGATAGGATAAAGGGAGGCAGGAAGCGAAGAACATATAGGAAGAGTAGCCAATGCTATTAACTGCTGAGTCATTTCTCCAGCTTAAATTTGGATATTTCTTGTTTGGTTCATTCAAATGTTCTACTTCTTAATCAGTTTTATTTATATTGGGATTATAAATAATCACTTCATATATATTTTCTGAGATTTTTTCCATGTATCACAATTTATACAATTTTTGTTTTTCTATCATAGGGGAATGCTCGGGCTGTGGGGCAGAAGTGGGTGGGTGGGGGAGCACTCTCATAGAAGCAGGAGGGGAGGAGGGATGGAATAGGTGGTTTGCAGAGGGGAATTATAAGTAAATAAAATAATCAATGAAAAAGAAGTTAGAAATGAAGACAAAAGTATAAAAGAATGATACAAAATATCTTTCTTTCATCTACATACCAGCACTCAGAGAAGTTTTCATTTGTAGCTTAGGTATTTTTAACTTTTTCTTCAGTAATTAATCTAGAATCATGTCATTTATACTTTTGAACAGCAAAGCCTGTGATTTAGCTTTCAACTTTTTCACTTTATTATTTTTTTAGTGTGCATTTTTGTTTCTTTTATTTCCCCAATTCGGATTTGACCTCTCTCTTTTTCATTTTTATTAGTGCACTATCCCTTGAACCTCCTATTAATAAACTGACATCAGTGGGTGAGAGAATGTGGTGGCAAAGTAAGCATGTCACCCTGTAGTCAGCAGGCACTGAGTAGCCTTTGAACCAGCATCCACAAAACTCTGCATGTTGCCTTGCCTGTGAGCACAGTGCACTTACATCTGTAAGCCAGAGCAGGAAAGTGTCATGGTTTATTATGATGCAATTGTCACTAATTAAATTTAATTTCAACTACTAAGGAAAATAAAAGAACTGGAATTAAATACTTACTTCAAGTATCTCTTGCACACATCCCCAACCTCCCTCAGCCAGATAGGACAGTTGTCAAAACACATTTTCTTCTTATCTGTTCCTATTAGTTTCAAGGTCTTAAGTTTTGTTTAAATTCATTTCATGGTGTGTGTGTGTGTGTGTGTGTGTGTGTGTGTTACAGCTTGTTTCTTTCTTTACAACTCATAGACCATATGAAACGCAAGAAGAAGGAAGACCAAAGTGTGGATGCTTCAGTCCTACTTAGAAGGGGGAACAAAATAATCATGGGAGGTAAAGGAAGGGAGGGACCTGGGAGGGAGAGAGGAGAGGTAGGGAAAAGAGGGCAAGATCAGGTTTGGGAGGAAATGAGGGAGAAGCACCAAGGGCCAGGAAATTCAACTGAGGTGTGTAGCAGTGCGAGATGGGGAACTGGGAGTAGCCACTAGAAAGTCCTAGATACCAGGAAGGCAAGAGGTTCCCAGAACCCAACTGGGATAACATTAGCCAAAATACCAAAGAAAGGGGAGAGAACCCGTAGAGACTATATGCAGAGGTTAGGCATGGCCGTTGGTAGAGAGACGGGTCAACCCACCCATCTCAAAAATTTTAACCCAGAATTGCTCCTGTCTAAAGGAAATGCAAGGACAAAGAGTGGAGCAGAAACTGAAGGGAAGACCATCCAGAGACTACCCCACCTAGGGATCCATCCCATCTGCAGACATCAAACCCAGACACTACTGTGGATCCCAAGAAGTGCTTGCTGACAGGATCCTGATCTAGCTGTCTCCTGAGAAGCTAGAGCCTGACAAATACAGAGGCAGATACTTGCAGCCAACCATTGGACTGAGCACTGTGTCCCCATTGGAGGAGTTAGAGAAAGTATTGAAGGAGCTGAGGGGTTTGAAACCCCATAGAAAGTAAAACAGTATCAACTAACCAGACCCCCCCCCACACACACACACCTCCAGAGCTCACAGGGACTAAACTACCAACCAAAGAGTACACGTGGAGGGACCCATGGCTCCAGCCTCATCTGTAGCAGAGGATTGCCTCATCTGGCATTAGTAAGAAAAGAGGCTTTTGGTCCTGTGCAGGCTCGATGCCCCAGTTTAAGGGAATGCCAAAGCGGTGAAGTGGGAATGGGGGAGGTAGTTGGAGGAGCACCCTTATAGAAGCAGGGGTAGGGGTGGGAGAGGGGGTTTGTGGATGGGAAACCAGGGAGGGGAATAACATTTGAAATGTAAATGAATAAAATAACAATAAAAATTACAAATAAATAAATAAACAAACAAACAAACAAACAAACAGACATTATTTTAAGAAATCTGACTCTGTGGTGCTTTCACCATTTCTAAACCATATCAGCATTATCATTGAGGATACATTGTGTACACTGGAAAAGTCATTACCACATTGCCCACTATCATCTTCATTTTTTTTTTTGCAGTGTCTTAGCTCCAATTTATTGTCAGGGGATTATTCAGAGTCTTATAACGCACTGATTATTTTCTCTCAAACACGGCAATAGTTTCAACCCAGGAACGAGTACATGCTCTTCCTTTGAACGGACAAACGAGCAGTGACTTAAAGCTAGCTTCTTTTGTCTTGGCCGATAACATTTTATGGCTGCTGAGTTTTCTATTATAAATACATGAGGCATTAGTCAGATTAACTTTCAAGAGAAAGTTCTTGCTCTTAAAGAAGCATATATAAGAGTTTCTATTTGATATTGGAATCAAAATTTTTATCAGGATATATCTGGGTAAATGACCTTTTTTATTAATCCTCTCTGGGACTCAGAAACCTTGTCAATCTGCAGCCTTGTATCCTTCATCAAATAAAGAAAACTTTCATTATTTGTTTAAATATTACCTCTCCTCTATAATTTCCTCTGTTTTATTTTAGGATCTTTTTATACACCTGAAAAGTCTCTTGTTGCTCTTCTCAGGAACTTACTGTTTTACTAATGTTTCTTGTAATTTATACTGTTTCTATGGGGTTTAAAGTTACTGTGTATCTTTCTGTCAGCTAACTTTCAACCATATTTTTTTTAATTTAAAATATTAAAATATTAAGCATCAAAATATTCTCTTGTGTTTTCCTGGGTAGGAACACAGAGACTAGAGGATCTGGCTGAGGCCTACTCTATAAATCTCAACTTTGCTTCTTTGAGACAAAAATCTCTCATTCAACTCTGAACTCCTGTTTTTTTGATATGATTACCAGCAAGCTAGCTCCCAGGATCTGCCTATCTCTTTCTACCAATGCTGGAGTTATAAATATGCCAATTTGTTGTTCTTTTTATTTGTTTGTTTGTTTGTTTGTTTTCTGTCGGTGCTATGAATTTGAACTCAAGCCCTTATGTTTGCTCAGTAAGCAGTTTTACTCATTGAGCCATCTCTTCAGTCTCTATACTTTTTTCCCCCACAGAAAAACCTTAGTTTATCTCTTCTGTGTTCTTGACTTCATTCTCAGATAGCAATTTTTTTTCTTTCCCTTTTATTTTTGTGGTTGTTGTTATTTGCTTTCTTTTTTGTTTTTGTTATTTTATTTTTATTTTATTTTTTATGAGACAGGGTTTTGTTGTGTAGCCCTGCTTCTCCTGGACTCAGTTTGTAGACCAGTATGGCCTTGGACTCACTGAGATCTGCCTGCCTCTGCTTCCAGAGTGATAGGATCATGCCCCGCCATACTCTGCCTCTTCGCCTGTGTTTTTACATTATCTGGGTTTCTTCCTTGTTTGTTTTCTCAAGCACAGTGAGTAGGCTGAGGAGGCAAGGGGGTTAGTCATGATGCAATCTGGATAATCTTACAGATGTCACTCTTAGCAAAGGAAAGAAGTAGAATGACAGGAGCTGCAGATGATCAGGATGACCCTGTGGTTAGACATCCTGTATCTTCAGGTATATTTTTTTTCTACCACATCAGAAACTTGAGCATCAGAGGTTTTTTTTTTTTTTTTTTTTTTTGAACTACTACAAATGAGCACGAGTGAGATTCTGTACTAGGTTTAGATGATGTTTTTTATTATGATACTGTGTGGTATTTATCCTACCCAACTCCTACAGTTTTCATGAAATCGCAAAACAAATCTCCTTTATAATGTGGAAGAAATACCTTGACTTGTTGCACATCAGCCTGTCACTGTATTTTGATCAACACCAACAACAAGTCTTCAACCCTATAGGTGGAAGAATAACCATGAACTAACTAGTACCCCCTGCGCTCATGTCTCTAGCTGCATATATGGAAGAGGATGGCCTAGTTGGCCATCATTGGGAAGAGAGGCCCCTTGGTCATACAGACTCTATATGCCCCAGTACAGGGGAACGCCAGGGCCAAGATGTGGGAGTGGGTGGGTAGGGGAGCAGGGCCGGGAGGGAGGAGGGTATAGGTAACTTTCTGGATAACACTTGAAATGTAAATGAAGAAAATATCTAACAAAAAGAAAAAAAAAAAAAACACGTTTCCAGTCAACTAGTGTTATCCATCTATAACTCCTGTCCCATAGTCAGATGCTGAGGTTGTTCTTGTTATTTCTGAAAGAATTTTAAGTGGAATATCATCTGCCTTCACCTCTGGACTTTTGGGTTTACAGATATGTACTATCCGGCATAGATTCTTTATCTCAATATGTTATTTGTGATATATATCTTTATTGTCAAATGTAGCTAACATTTGCATATTACTATTAGCAAATTGAATGAAATTTTCTCAACATATCAGAATCTATTTTCCCAATTAATTTCCAATGCCTATTGGAATTGAGAAATATATATATATATCTTGCCATTGAACTTATATGGCTTTTCTTTTAATTTGATACAAATTAATTTTGATTCTTCTACTTCTTTATCTAATACACCAGTACACCAGGGCAGATTACATGCTTCATCTCTGGTCAGAATACCTCTTCCCGTGTAGCTACAAATGTGGATACATTTGGGAAAAGACACCATTTATTTACCTTTTTAAAAACACATGAATTCCTTGGAACTCATTTAAATATGCTTTAGTACTTCCACTTTAAAGTTTGGATTGGATGTCTGTGTGTTTCTTGTATGTCTATTTCTTCTGCATCTATGTGATATTTAAAAGATGCATGAATTATTGCCCTTAATGACTTTGAAGAGGTAGAAATACACATATTTGCTTATGAAAGACAATCTGTTATTTACTGATCACGAATCAGGCAAAAATTCTAGAAGTGAATGTCTTCTGTGATGGCCCTCCTATTTTGCTCAAAGTGTCTTTATTGCTTCTAGTACAGCTGCCAAGATGCACTTTGGAAATTCAAAACAGAGATGAGCTCTCTCACTTCATTTTACTAAGTTCTATTGTTAACAAACATAATAAAATGCTTGAAATATGTCTTAAAAATGATGGATAGTGAGGAGGGAAGAAATGCCTAGAAATGTACAAATTTTAACACTGAGAGATAATTGTCATAACCTTTGGCAAAAAAAAAAAAAAAAAATCTGTCTGTTACTGGGTTTTCTAAATGGGACAATTTAAACTGTTCCAGGATTAAATGTAGCCAGACAACACATTAAGAATAGTGAACTTTAGAGAAGTGCCTCTGTAAAGATTTTAGAAAAAGGTCAAATGACTAATTGAATTATTTTATTATTATGCAAAACTACAGGAAAATAAGCTATATAGTAAACTACCCAAATAGTCCAACCCATGTGATAAAGCACATGCTATATTATGAGTCAGCAAAGTACCCACCTCATTAAGCAGCTTGGTGGTTCTGTGGGTCACCTGAAATGCTGCCATCACCCTGTTCTCTTCATGGTCACTGTGGAATGTAGGTTTCAGAAAAACAGAGTGTTAGTGGCAACATTTTATTTACTAAGAAGGCTAGTTAAATTATGTAATTCACTATGGTCCTTCTATTACTATGAGAAATACTCTAAGCCAAAATAATCAGGTTATAAATATAAAAAGGCTTATTTTTAGTCTAAAATGTTGGAGATTTCATTCTCTAATCTAATGGTCCCTCTCCTATGGGGCTGTGAAAACAAATGTTGACAGGGGTCTTTGGAATGGGAGCAGCCACTCTATCTGAATAGAGACCAAAGGGGATGAGGGGAAATCTGGTATCTCATAATTTCCACCAAGGGTATATCCATTATGACCAAATGGCCCCACAAAGTCACAATAATATTATATATCTCCTGTCATATTAAGCCTGGATGGTTGGGTAACCCAGGAGGCAGAAAAGGGTCCCCAAATCAGGTAAATGTGTCAGAGACAGCCCCGTCCTCACTCTTAGGAGTCCCATGCTACACAACCATAACATGTATGCAGATTGCATTGACTAGACCCATACAGGTTCCCTGATTGTTGGAGATCCACTCCTTTTAACACATGGACAACTGAGGGAAATCCATGATCTACTATAGCAGAAAATTAGGTCAGAAAATATTTTTAAACAGATTGTAGAATTAGGACAGAACCCTTCCATTTCTTGTTGATCTTAAATGCAAAATAAATAAGTAGGCTGGTAGGTTTTGCTTGACTTGTGCAATCTAATATAATAAAGAAGAGGCAAGCAGAAAATCTGGAGCCAGATATCAAAGCGAAAATTGAGATTCTTGGTTTAGTTTCACTGAGTCAGTTTGCAGATTCAAATCTTTTAATTGAAGATATGGCATTTGTGTTGGATGTCTAAAATTCCGTGCAAACATATTTTTTTCTTCTAACCCACACAATAAGTTATCAACTAGCTTTAATATGTTTGCTTTTTATTCTATCACAGGGAAATGGTGCTATCAACATCATTTTGTATCCTTCATACACAGAATATAAGCCTATCAGAGAATTCTAAACTCTATTATTGCCTTTGTTGAGCAAGAGATTGCACATAGCCAGGTGATAAGTGGCAGGATGGTCCCATTTCATCTCACAGGGGGTCTATAATATCTATACTGTGATCTTCTCCTTGGTCCATGAATAGAAATGCAGGATGAGTGTCAGTACTGTCTGGTAGTATTCTCCTACCACTTGCTTGCCTTTTGGCAAAATGCTGATAAAGAAAGGAAATTTCACATGAAGCAACTGAATGTTTTGTCCTTGGACAAGGTAGTAAATTAAAAAATATTATTTCAATTCAACTCAGAAATAGAAAAATAACAAATCATACAAAAAACCCTAAGTAACTACAATGCTTCTCTCTGTTACTGAAAGAAGAACTCATCCTTAAATCTACAGGAGATGGAGCTCAGTGAATAAGAGCACTTAATGCTCCTTCAGAAGAGTTGACCTTGGTTCCCTGCACCCATGTCAAGTGGCTCATAATTACCTGTAAATGTAGTTCCAGGAGAATCTATATCCTCTTCTGACCTCCATAGAAACAACCTACACAAATAAAACTGAATCTTATAATACACTAGAGAAGTCACTGTTATGACTCTTCCAAAACGCAGGGATGTACCTATTTTCTATGAACTACTTTGAAATCACTATGTACAGGTCCAGTACAGGTTTGGTTGTTTACGTGGATATTTTCATGAACATAGATGAATGCATTCTAGTATTTTTTTAAAAAAATCTAATAAGTATAGTCTATGTTTTAATCTCAAACAATTTATATTTCCTTGAAACTGATGGTGCTATACAATTAACACATACCTTTAATACTATTCTAATATCTTCTTCCTACACAGATAGGCCAATGAACAAAATGGATGTGGGCTATGATATTAGAGAGAAAATCAGGTCATATACATAAAATTAATGACATTACATTCTTAGGCCTTCAGAATTAGAAATTAGAAGTATTTTGAATGTTCTAGTAGGTTACAGATATTCCAAAATGAGGACACAAATGTAAAACAAATTCCAAGGTTATGTAGTGTATTAATTACTTTTCTGTTGCCATGATAAAACAGCCTTGAATTACTTATCCACATAATGTGTCTTGTAATTTTTCACTTTTTAAAATACAATAAATATATATTAAGTGCATCTGTTTAATTATATTTAAATATGTTCCTTTGTCTAACACATAAATCACTGAAATGACATAATGGCATTATGGTCAGGTATTATAGACAGAAATCTATCTATTCTAGAAGGTTGTTTCAACAAAGCAACACACACACACACACACACACTATATATATAGTTTGTTTGCTTGCTTTTGCTTTTCATGACAGAGTTTCACTGTGAAACAGTCTGGCTGTCCTGGACTCAGTTTATAGACAAACTGGCCTCAAACACACGAATATCAGCCTGCCTCTGTCTCTCTAACATTGGGATGGATGGCTTGTGTCATGCCTTTACAGAGAAATATATTTGAGGAATTTCTGGGCTCGGTCTTCTTTACTTTCACTAATTTTAGGTGGTGTAATAAAGCAGTTACATTGCCAAGAAATATATGACCTCTAGAAGTTTTGCCTTCATAGTCTACTTTTTTCTATAAAATTATGAGACAGCACTGCTCGGTTAGATACCAGCTGACATGGAACTTTGATCCAGTAAGTGTTTCAACACTCAAAGTTTGAAATGCTCATATAAATAACATTGAAATTGTGTCCAACACGTATTCCAATATCAGGTGGAACTTTGGAGATCACATTAAACAAAGAATTTATAATTATTTATATTGGTTTTAATCTATGTGCTGACTATTGAATTATATTCCTTATTATATATCTTATACAATATGTTATGAATTAATGATAAATAATACTGTTTGGCAGAAAAATTTGCTGTATACTCTAATTATTCTTAAGGAATTCACAGTGCATTTGTGAATGTCAATAGTATTTTTGACTAAAAAGATCCAGCAGTTGGTGATCTTCAGGAGGTCTGGCTTTGGTTATGAATTACATTTGACATTGAAAGTAGAAATAATAATTATTTATTATGTTAAACTTTAGACCAACCCAAATTCATATGAAACACACAGTGCATTGACATCACAAACCATCTCGCATTGCTCTTTCTGTTTGTGAAGAACATTGCTTTTTGCCTCCTTAACTATTAATGATTGTGGGTCTCTATCATTCTGAGTCAATATTAAATAATTAGCAGATACTCAAATACTTTTTCTAAAGATATAAAATTCAATTGATCTTTCTTTTCTAAATGAAACTGGTTTCAAGAAACTCACTTGTAAAAAAGCTACAAATATTCAAATTTCTTATATAAAATGACCTATTTTAATATAAGCTATGTATTTACTCTTATATAAATCAATTCATGTCTAGGTTATGTTTTAAATGATATATAGTAATTATATTATGTCATTATGTTTTGCACACTATATAGTTATTATAATGTATAATTTATAGGATATTAACAAGGGGAAGCCTATATATGTTCTGTATGGAAACAATATTTTATGAATATTTTTGATGTATTCTTGTTGAATCTATAAATCAAAGAGACATCAATACAGGAATCTGTATATATTAGTGTAGTGATTTACTTTTGGAATAATATAAATAATATTTATTAGAAAATTAATGGCATAAGAGACATTATATTTAAAGCTCACGATTGCAGAATTATAATACATCTATTCTGTACTTATTAAGGATTTTATGTTTCACACAAGTCTGTGAAAAAGCAGGTCCTGATTAAGTGCATAGAGCAATAATTTAATGAGCACAGATGGGACACCAAGCTGATGGTTCAGCCCAAGGCTATCACATATGCTTATGCAATTTGGTGATAGCTCAAAGCAACCTGGCTGATAAAAGCAGCCATGGCTGAAATCTAACTCTGTGTTGCTTACCAACCCATGAAAATCTATATGAAAATCTATATGAAAATCCATGTACTTTAAGACACCTGTCCCTAAGTCACTCGGGGTACTGGATGTGTGTGTAGAAGTAATTTTAGCCCTATCTTAAATTTCTAATTATTTCATTTAGTGTATAGCAGGACAAATCAATGGGTAACAATTTGTTCCATTTTGCACAAGTCTGAGAATTGAAAGATAATCCTCAGTAAAAATCTTACCCTAATGGCTGCCTTTGAGATTTACTAAGAGAACTCTTTTTTTTTTTTTTTAATCCAGTTGAGACATGAGCAAAATTATGCTGGTTTGTATGTATGAAAACATTTATGGGGCCCTTTGAGAAGTGCTTTATAATAATTAAGGTTTGGTCCTGGAAATGAAGGATAGATTTTCCTGTCAAAAAGTTTTAAAAGCTAAAGGAACATTTTAAATTCTTGGATTGTTTGGAGAAGGCTCTCGTTTGACCACACATGACTTTACACTTCAGTATGTGGTCTAAGTTGTTATTAGTTTATGCATGTGAGGAGACTGGAAATACTGATTCTTCCAACTCGCTAGGAAGTCATAGCTTCCTACGTTATGATATTAACCTCTGGAGTGCCTCTGAGGAAAAAATAGTTCCTTCATTGTGAAATGAAACCCAAATCTATGGTTTCACCTATTAAAGATTCAAACAGTTTTCATTTGCTTCAAGTCTACTACACAAAGGACTTCCAGAATGTGTTTTATGTTCTAACAATATGAAAAGGCGGGAAAAAACGGAAATCACTTTTTGCCCAACATTCCAGAAGGTAGAACAAGTTGATGTTGTACTTCTTTATGGATTGTCAATAAATAACATGAGAAAAATGTAATGGAAAAACAATTATTTCATAACATTTTTTGAAATAAAATGTCAATTTTGTCACCTGTATATTAGATGGTTATTGTATACTTAAAATATTAAAGACCATAGTGGCCATGTTGTGCAGTTTTCTGTGTGTATAGAGGAAGAGTTTTATACATTAATTATATGATTCCTAGATCACTCCAGAAAAGGTTAAAGATTATTTTCCTTATGTTGAATGGAAAGAATATGAATGAAATATAATTTTAGCAATCACATTAGATGAGAAGTAGGCCTGAAATTTGAATTGCCTAGCATAGAATTGCCTACCTGGAAGCAACCAGGAGATTAAAATACAGTACCATGGTGTACAGTTATCTGTAAGCAAGATTTTAAGGTAAGTAGCTTGAGGAGCTGAGATTGAAATGAAGGGCTCATGTGTTTGTCAAAGGACCTCTAAATGGTAACTAAATACCTTAAAATCTCAAATATTGCAAAAGCAAACATAAAATTTATGGCATACACCATGTTATTATAATAAGATGGACAGCAGAAACAGTTATAAAATTTGACCTACAGGATGACTTAAAAAAAAGTCAACATGTTACAAGATGAAGTGTTTATCCTTTTTTTCCCCTGTGATCCTCTGTATTGACTATTTTACTTTTAAATAGCAAAATATTCGTGTAAACAGTAATTCTTTTAAAAATAGCCTTAAATTCTATTTTTCAATTCAATATCCTATCTCTGTTTTTTTTTTTAACTAATACATGGGCTTTACTTTTGGTTTTGTTATATTTTAATGTCTTGATAACAAGATTTTTAAAGCAAAGATTATATTTTCTTGTCTGGTTTCTGACAGAAAATACATGAAAATGTCATTAGGACATGCCCGTGGTGTTGACCTATCCCCTGTTGCTAGGAGTCTTAGCTAGGATCACCTCATAGATTACTGGGAGTTTCCGTTGTCCTAGGTTTCTGGCTTGTTCCAGTGATACACCTCCAGTGATTTCAATTCTCTCTGCCACTTCTCTCTCTTTCTCTCAGTCTTCCCTACACTTGATGTCTCCTGTTCTCCTCCCCACCCAGTCTCTCATCCAGGTCCTCCCTCCCTCCATTTCTACTGTGTGTTTCATTTCCCTCTCTGAGTGTGTTTCAAGCATCATCCTGTGGGCATTGCTTGATGAAATAGAATAGTGATACCTGCGTGGGCTGCTAACATTTCCTGTAGTCAAGGACCCTTGAAAGCTAAGACAGCAGGCTTCCCTGGACAATAAAGTTATAGGCTCACAGGTTAACATTGCAAGATTGGTCTCAAAATAAAATGTAAAACGAACACAATGTTGGATTTGCAAATTTTGCTTCAAGAAAAACATAACTGCGTTACTAAAATAGTTGTCAAAATATACCATCTTAAGAAAGCTTAAACTTAAAAAAAAAAAAAACAAAAACAAACAAAAAAAAACAAAAAGAAAGCTTAAACTTTCATATTGTGATTATTCATAGCTTTTTTTTGGAACTCTGCAATTGGGGCCCAATTTCACTACTGAGTCATCTTTTCTGTATCCTGTTTTAAAAAGCCCGAGTCAATTCAGATATGAATGGAAGCAATAAAGGAGAAATATGTAGAATCCATTTACATGAAATTGCAAAGTTCCCTGGAAAGGGAGTTTTAAAGATGATAGACATATGCATATGTATAAGCCTCTTTCTTATTTTTAGTAAAAATATAATCCATTGTATATCATTCCCCCAAATTTATATACACTATTAATATATATTAGTATGTATTAATATATATACTATGCAGGATATATGAATATAACTAATATACTAATATAGAAAATATATTTTTTAACTTGAAAAGGTTTTATACTTGTAAGAATATAATAAAAGGCAGAAAATGATTAACTCGTATCCTGGACTGATACAGATAGAGAAGAGGGCAATAACACTGATTGGCATTGATTATTTATGGCCTTCTGCCTTTACTCTTGGAAAAAAATAGAAGTGCTCAGAACCCTGGACTGACCTCAGACAGCTGGACACTGACACCCGCTGAAATGCAGAAACAAACAAATAGTTGTGATTTCTATTTCACATTTCGCCCAAGGGAGAAAGAAATTACCTCCAGAATGATTGACACTGAAAAGAACAAAAAACCATGAAGTGAAAACTTTCTGTGTTGGAGCAGCATGATAGGTTGAGTTTGTCCAAAGTCACGGAGTTAATATTGACAACAGCAGTAGGAATTGTAGTCAGAACATAGCTGTTCAACTCCTGCATAATTCTCCAGGGCAGATGTAAGCATAGGCCACATTCTAAATTATTGTAGCTAAAGAAAAATTATTGACACATTTTATAACACTCATGTTTGACAAATATTAAAGTTAGCTGAATTTATTTGTATTAGTTCCCTTTCTTGTTGCTGTAATAAAATACTATGTAACAAAAAAGCAACCTAAGGGTTTATTTTAGTTCACTTTAGTTCACAGTTCCTGGCTAAGCAACATCCTAGCAAACAGTAAGAATTGAGGCAGCTTGTCCAGTGGTATCCATGATCAAGGAGCAAAGTAATAAATGCCTGGGATTAGATTATTTCTCCATTTTTGCACATTGTGGGATCCCACCAAAGAATGTTGACACCAATAGCAGATAGATTCTCCCACTAATAGCATTAACTTAAGCAGTCAAATCCCCCACAGGCAGCTAAGGAGTCTATCTCCCAGAAGGTTATAGATCTCATCAAGATACCAATTCAAATTATCCATTATCTTATTATAAATTAAAAACTCATCTTGATAATCACAGGTGGTGCAGGAGCTTGGCATTCATTAACTTCAATATTAGAACCACAGTTTTTCTAAAAATTGCCATTAATAATTATAGGTAATATAATTGCATAAAGTTAAACATCTGAACACTACGCAAGGAACCTAATTTTTCTAAATATAAAATATCTTCTTGCTCTTTTCAACTTTCTCTTATGACATTTGCTGGACATATGCTTTGTAAGGAAGAATTTTTATCTATACCAATTCCATGAAATAGCTGTGAAAGGATTCTTGTTTTGAATTTATGTTTCTGATTCCATGTTATTGATATAATTTTGAACAATTTTATTTGAAGAATTTATTGCACAAATTTATGAGTTGCGATGCAATATCTTAAAAGACATATATAATGTATAATGAACAAATAAAAATAATTAACACATTTTCAATATCATTTTATCTGTTGATTAGTTGGGTATGGGTTTTTGGTTCCTATTTTTTTTTCAAAGAACTATATCTTAAATTCATTTAATATTTGGGTTGTTTTTATGCTTTTAATTTCATAATTTCTGTTTCTACTTTTATTTTTTCTTGCCTTACACTGGGGTTGAGTTTGGCTTTCTGGTTTTTCAAATTCTTGAGTAGCCTCATAAATTTGTGCTTTTGTTTAAATTTTAATGTAGGCACTTCAAGCTATAAACCTTTCTCCTAGAATTGGTTTTAATGTGTCCCAGGATATTTGTTTTGTTGTATTTTCATTTTCTCTAGTTCGAAGAATAATGTTCACTTCTTTCTTTCTTTCTTTCTTTCTTTCTTTCTTTCTTTCTTTCTTTCTTTCTTTCTTTCTTTCTTTCAGCTATTTATCACTCAGTAATGAGTTGTTCAACCTTCATGCATGTGCTGTTAGGTTTATACTAACTTGGTACAGGCAAGAATTATGGAAGAGAGAGACTCAATTCAGGAAATGCCTCCACCAGAGAGGCGTGGGGGCAATCCTGTGGTGCTTTTTCTTGACTTATGATTAACAATTGACGTAGTAAGGCCCAGATTACTGTGAATTGTGCAACCCTGGGATGATGGTTTTGAATGATATAGAAAAGCAGGCTCAGCAAACCATGAAGAACAACCTAGTGATAAATACTTCTTCATGACCTCAGTTTCTGTCTTGAAGTTCTAGCCTTGAGCTCCTGTTCTAATTTCCCTAGATGATGAACAACAAGCTACAAGATGAAAGAAAACCTTTCGACTTCAAGTTGATTTTGGTTTTGGTGTTTTATCACAGCAATAGAAACCATAAATAAAACGAGATTATTTCTGGAGAATCAATTTTTGTTACAAACCTCTATGTATATACATATACCCTTTCCTTTATCCAAACCCTCCCATATCCCACCCCTTCCACCCCTCCAAATACACACCACTCTCTTTCAAATTTAATCTACACTCAGGTTTCTTGTCTATTTTTCTGAATGTGTTGTTCAGAATTTGATATTTGAAATTACAAGCATATTCAGTGATCATTTATTTTAATATTTGGATCCAATAATTTAGGGTACTGCACTAATGGCATATATAAATAGACTTTTAATCACTACACTTTTTTTTTTTTTACTAAGCTAATTCCTTATTTGCTAGGTAATGTATCCTTTTATCATTCCTTACAGATTTTGATTTAAAGTCTAGTGTATCTTCCAACTCTCACTCATCCTCCCTGCTCTGTGGAAGACTTCTTTGAATGCTGACGATAATCATCAGTTTCTTTATGCATGAAGGAAGTTTGTCATAGGCGGAAGATAGTTGGGTCTCTTTATTATTGAGCTAACTAGTTGGTTTATACATTTGAAATGAGAAATTCAATCATTTTACACTACATGGTTATTATCAATAAATAAGAGCTAAATCATTCATTTTATGACTATTTATATTAGTTTTACATTCTTTTTGTCTTTTATAGCATATCTATATCTATATCTATATCTATATCTATATCTATATCTATATCTATATCTATATCTATATCTGGTGTTTTAATATTTTTCTGGGATCATGGAGTTCAATATACTATTTTACATATGAGTTTGTAAATGTATTATAAGTATACTAGTTATACACAATAATAGGTTTCATCATTGGTTCCCCTTACTCTAGTAGTTCTCCCTCTTCTACATCCCCCACTGCTACATACTTCTATTCATTCTTCTGGCCCTCTGTATTTCTCTCTTGTCTCTTCCCATACCTGATCCTGTTCCCCTTCTCTCCCTACCTCCCATCCAGGGCACCCTCCCCTTTCTATGTGGAATTGAAGAATACACAGTTTGGCCTTCCTTCTTGTTAGGCTTCATATGGTCTGTGAGTTGTAATGTGGGTATTCTGATTGGGGTATTCACTAGAAAGTCACAGGCACCAGGGATGCAAGAGGCTCCTAGGACCCAGTGGAGATGACATTAGCCAAAATGCCTTACAGCTGGGAGATAGAATCTGAAGAGACCATCTGTAGTAGATAAACATGGCCCCCAGTTGAGGGATAGGGCAACCAACCCATCTCAAAAAATTTAACCCAGAACTGTTCCTGTGGAAAGAAAACACAGAGAAAAAAAAAGGATCAGAGAGTGAAGGAATGGCCATGTAGAGACCACTACATTTTGGGATCCATCCCATCTGCAGACACCAAACCCTGACACTATTGCGGATGCCAAGTGCTTGCTGACAGGAGCCTGATATAGCTGTCTCCTGAGAGGACATTTGAAATGTAATAAAATAAAATGATTAACATAAAATAGGTTTCATTATGACATTCCCATACATGTACACAAGGTATTTCAATCATGTTGATGACCATTACACTCTCTTGTTCCCCTACCACTGCTCCTCATCCCCTTCTTCCAAATCGTCTTCCTTCTCCATCAAGTAAAGAAAGGAAAACCTTTCACTATTTCACTAATGGGCTGATCTCAACTGGCTTCCATTAATATACATAGTTGTATAAGCCTAGATGACCTTTTCCAATAACAGTGTGCGTAAGAGCTTCTGCAGTGTGAGATGTCTAGCTTGGTTTCTCTATGTCTTGTGGCTATGAATATGTTATTATTAGCATTTGATTCTTACCCTCATGTTATGGTAAGCCACAAGCAGCCATAGTAATAGCCAATATTGCTTGGGGCATTTTGGGGTCCTTATGATAGGACATATGTGTTTTATCCTTTCATGTATAATCAGTGCTTTATTTGTTTTGTGCATATATGTACATGTACATATACAATACATATGTATACATATACATCATTTACATTGTTGTTTTGATATACCTAATGATAATTAGAGAGGAGGGGGAAAGAAATAACAAAGGGAACTTGGAGGCAAGTGGAAAAGAAGCAAAACAGAGAGGAATGAGAAGCTAAAATTTTGAATTCATACCATGAAAAAATATAGGGTCTTTCAGGAGCAGTGAAAGTTTCTACATCTGATATCGGAATGTATGTTATATTTTGCATTCAAGTTTTTGTTAAAATATAAATGGAACCTAATTGATAGGTTCATGCATTTTTGTCCTAGTATTTTAAAGATCATTAGTATTTTCAAACTGCAAATATGTGATAGACTATTATTTATAGAAAATATATTGTCTAATAATGAAGCTAAACCAATATACTTATGTGTTGTTTAATGTAAAGTCCAAAATAAAGGACAGCAAATTATTTCTCTACTTCTAAAACATAATATTCTTTACTATAGGTTTTCTTCCATATTTAAATATCCTATCCTTTAGTCATAAATATTAATATTTAGTTCAGAATTAATTCATTAGTTTGTAATATAATTTCATATAATCATTACCAATATTTATCAATATTGATGTTTTATATTATTCTAAATGGCCTCACTAAAAAATGTACAGGATTTTAAACATTATCATGCATAGTAAAATGTTGAGAATAAGTTTTCTAAATATAGAAAACAATATTATTTTTTAACTTTAAATTTTTCATTGCACTATTAACAACTCAATGTTGGTGATAAATTCAAGAATATTGGAAAATAGAACAACTATTATTTACTTTATTAACTTTAACTTAAAATATTAAAAACATGGCATGATTTTATCTTTGGAAAATATGTGTCAAATTGTAGTTTCATTTTTTTTCCTTTTACTTGACTTAAAAATTTTCAAGATGGAGTAGTTCTCTGAAGTCTGGAAACATGTTTTAATTTTTTTTGAAGTCTAGTTAGATTCTAATATTCTATCATAGTCAAATTTAATCAGAGGGAAGAACTCTGGAATTTTTTTTTTCATTTTTTCCCTACAGAATCTCCCAGTCTAATTGTTTTTAGAACTTCACTTACATAAGATTTATTTCCCTGTGAAACCCTATGATTTTTTGGTTCTCTATTTCATTTTCATCATTTTTTTCTAAATATTTTGTGTGTGTGTGTGTGTGTGTGTGTGAGAGAGAGAGAGAGAGATAGAGAGAGAGAGAGAGAGAGAGAGAGAGTCTTTAAGGACAGGGTTTCTCTGTGTAGCCTTGGATGTCCTATAAAAAGATGTATATAAAGATGGCCTGTAATTGAGAGAGATATACCTTTCTCTACCTCTGTTATGCTGAGAATATAGGTGTGCCAACAATGTATGTATCATTTTATAAATTGCCAACTAAATTTAAGCCTTATTTTGAGATAGGAGAAAGAGAATATATGACAATACATTTATTTCTATGTGAGAACTGACTAACAAGCAATGTTGAATCAATTATGATATTGAAGAAGATGATACAAGTAGTTAACCACATAAAATCTGTTAATTATTTTCTCATATATGAATACTATGTTCACATCTATTTCTGTAGCTAATGTGTATTTTTAAAAATACTCATTCTCTAAAACAATGATATATTTAATCACACATATCACTGTCCATGTTAGAAATTTACACTATTAAATACTGAAGAAATGTTATTTTGAAAAGTAAATATTTTAGTAGAATGATAAATTATAACTCTTTCCAAAACTATGAATCCTTGAGTATTTTTTGTCTATAAAAATTAAGAAAATTATTTCCATCTAGAAATACCTTAAAACATTTTTGCTATATTCTACAAAAAAAGAAAGAAAGAGAGAGAGAGAGAGAGAGAGAGAGAGAGAAAGAGAGAGAGAAAGGGAAAGAAAGAAAGCTTTAAAAAATTTAATCCTCAGTAGTCAGGAGTTAATGTTAAATTCTTTTATCTGACATTACAAGAGTTCAAAGCATGTTGTAAATGTCAGTAATCAATTCTACAAAGGATATCTCAGAGGATCGGATTAGTAAGCAAACAAATCCTGAGTCTACTGTTAACCTCAACTTACAGGCTTTTAAACTCCAAGAAAACACTTAGAAGACTGGAATCAAGGACAAAGAAAATCCCTAATTGATATGTACTAATAAAGGTCAGACAAAAACAGTAATTGCATCTCTGTACAGAATTCAGAGGATTAATCATTTGCTTCTATTACAGTTTTCAACCAAAGCTTCTAGGAAACATTGGTTCATTGGGGGTGAGGTGAAACCACATGATGCTATAAAATGTGTTGGTGATTACTGCAGGCTTTAGGATAGGGAGGCTCAGAAAGTGCTCCAGACTTTGAAGCTAAGCCAGAATACGGAGTTACATTTGAGTTCAAATCGGATGGAAATAGATGAGTACTACAACTAATTCACATCACTGGATCAGCTTGAGTACTGAACAGCACTGGCAAGCTACTGTGCTAGGAGAACTGGACTATGTGTATCATTAACAACACTAAATGACATTTAAACAGGGAGTAGATTTTAAAAGGTTATGATTTCCTTCATATAAACAGGAGAGTACAGGCCTGGTGAAATACACGAATAACATTATTAATATTTTCATTATCCCTATAGACATGCACATCAACATTTGAATGTTGAGATTTTCCATTTAAAAATATGCAAGTTTTTGAAAATGATTAGGAACTTGAAAACAGTTAGGTTTGTTAAATTTATATGAAACAGAACCAACTATATATTTGGTAGGAATGAACTATAAATTGCCATTAGATTCTCTCTTCTTTTATCAAGTTATAAGTAAAATTATCAGATGTGAAAGGCTTGATTTTAGACCTAGGGATAGTTATCAAATAAAGAAAATCCACTGTTTAGTATTATCATTATCTGAACTTTTACTAACACATTTTTTTTCCTGATTCATATGGTTTTCTTACCAACTGCAATGTTAGGACAAGACACCCAGAAAGATCAGCAATTCAAACTGAATATAAGGAAAGAAGAAAGTGTGACAAGATTGTGAAAGTAATTATTGCTGGAAAAAAGAAAGCATTTTGAACAAATGGTGCTGGCTCAACTGGCAGTTAGCATGCAGAAGAATGCGAATTGATCCATTCTTATCTCCTTGTACAAAGCTAAAGACTAAGTGGATCAAGGACTTCCACATAAAACCAGAAACACTGAAAGATATAGAGGAGAAAGTGGGGAAGAGCCTTGAACATATGGGCACAGGGGAAAAATTCCTGAACAGAACACCAAGGGCTTGTACTGTAACATCAAGAATCGACAAATGGGACCTCATAAAGTTGCAAAGCCTCTGTAAGGCAAAAGACACTGTCAATAAGACAAAAAAAGCCACCAACAGATTGGGAAAAGATATTTACCAATCCTATACAGAGTGCTAATATCCAATACATACAAAGAGCTCAAGAAGTTAGACTCCAGAAAACTAAATAACCCTATTAATAAATGGGATAAAGAGATAATTAATGAATTCTCAACTGAGAAATACCAAATGGCTAATAAGCACTTAAAAAATGTTCAATATCCTTAGTCATCAGGACAATGCAGATCAAAACAACCCTGAGATTCCACTTCACACCAGTCAGAATGGCTAAGATCAAAAATTCAGGTGACAGCAGATGCTGGTGAGGGTGTGGAGAAAGAGGAACACTCCTCCTTCGCTGGTAGGATTGCAAGCTGGTACTACCACTCTGGAAATCAGTTTGGCCGTTCCTCAGGAAATTGGACATAGTACTACTGGAGGATCCAGCAATAACACTCCTGGGCATATACCCAGAAGATGCTCCAACATATAATAAGGGCACATGCTCCCCTATGTTCATAACAGCCTAATTTATAATAATCAGAAGCTGAAAATAACCCAGATGTCCCTCAACAGAGGAATGGATAGAGAAAATGTGGTACAATTACACAATAGAACACTACTCAGCTATTAAAAACAATAAATTTATGAAATTCTTAGACAAATGAATGGATCTGGAGGATACCATCCTGAGTGAGGTAACCCAATCACAAAAGAACACACATGATATGCACTCACTGATAAGTGGATATTAACCCAGAAGCTTGGAATACCCAAGATACAATTCTCAAAACACATGAAACTCAAGAAGGAAGACTGAAGTGTTGATACTTTGATCCTTCTTAGGAAGGGCAACAAAACACCCATGGAAGAAGTTACAGAGACAAAGTATGAAGCAGAGACTGAAGAATTGACCATCCAGAGACTGCCTCCCATGGGGATCCATCTCATAAACAACCACCCAAAACAGAGACTATTATGGATGCCAACAAGAGCCTGACATAGCTGTCTCCTGAGAGGCTCTGCCAGTGACTGACAAATACAGAAGTGGAAGCTCACAGTCATCCATTGTTCTGAGCACAGGGTCCCCAATGAAGGAGCTAGAGAAAGTACCCAAGAAGCTGAAGGGGTTTGCAACCCCATAGGAGGAACAACAATATGAACTAACTAGTACCCCTAGAGCTCCCTGGGACTAAACTACCAACCAAAGAAAACACGTGGTAGGACTCATGGTTATAGCTGCATATGTTGCAGAGGATGGCCTAGTCGGTCATTAGTGGGAAGAGAGGCCCTTGGTCTTGCAAAGATTATATGCCCCAATACAGGGGAATGCCAAGGCCAGGAAGCAGGTGTGGGTTGGTTGTTGAGCAGGGGTAGGGGATAGGGGTTTTTTGAAGGGGAAACCAGGAAAGGGGATAACATTTGAAATGTAAATTAGGAAAATATCTAATAAGAAATAAATTAACAACTTAAAAAATTTACCCATTTTTATTACTACATTTATTTATTACATTAATTACTATTGTAATTAATACTATTACAATAGTATTAATTATTACAATAATATTATTGCAATAGTCCTAGAATGAGTATCATTCTATTTATCTCTTCTTCTCTACTTATGCCAATTTTCCTTAAACACCCAGGATTGGGTGGGTTGGGGAACAGGGTATAGGGGACTTTCAGGATAGCACTTGAAATGTAATTGTAGAAAATATCTAATAAAAAAAATAAAGAAACTAAATAACTAACCAACGAGGTTGCAGAGGATGGACTCAGGCACCCTACATATTCATAACAGATGTTTACCTTGGTCATTATGTGGAACCCCTAACAACTAGAGCAGGGGCTGTCTCATTCTGTTGCCTACATTTTAATCCCTTTTCCCTCACTGGGTTGGGCTACCTTGTCAACTACCTTCCTTAGGAGAAAATGTGCCTAGTGTTACTGCAACTTGATATATCAAGGCAGATTGCTATCCATAGAAGGCCTCCCCTTCTCCAAGGAGAAAAGGAGTGGAGGTGAGGAGGGGAGATGTGAGGGAGAGATTGGGAGAAAAGAAGAGAGATATATAGTAAATATCTTTTTTCCCCCCCGCTAAGGCAAGTTGAAGAGGAGTCTGAGTTCTAGGAGCATATCTGAAAATGGGAGGATGGTGAAAAGCCCAATTTTCCAACTTCTTTCCTTTGTTCTTGATCAACAGAGCTTCAGATTTTGGTTCACCCCGCCTGTGGTTTTTATCTATTTTATTTTTCATACAATGCTATCATGCTATGTCCCCTCCCTAATCTTACCCCAGGTCCTTCTCACCTCCCTCCCTCAGTTTCATCATTTTCTTTGTCTCTTAAACAAACAAACAAACAAACAAACAAAACCAAAACCAACTTCTTTCCATTTTTTTAGTGAAAAAAATTTCTTAAAACAATATAATCCAATTATACTTTCCCTTCCCCTAACTCCTCCCAGATCCTCCCTTTCCCCATTTTCAGGACTAGGAATTGAAAGTATATACATGTTCTCCTGTCTGAATCAAAGACTTATGTCTATGCTGTGGTACCAAGGAGAGATGGGAAGGTATTTCCCAATCATTCTACAAACAATAGAATACTATTTTATCAACTTGACTAAATTTTATGTCTTTACTAAATTTTTAAGCACATGACAAAATGTACTTATAGTAAGCAGATTAGGTGTGGAACCTTCTAATAAATAGTTACATGATCTTGAACTAAAAGAAAAAGAACAGTGTTATTATTTAAATTTTTCAGTGATAAATTTCAATAAATCTTTCCACTAAATAGACCTGTACCAGGTATGGACCAAAATCCACCCCCATGATAAAATTCTAAGTATCAAGCCAATTTTACACATTTCTCCTATCTCTTGATAAACATTCCTTGGTTCACAACTTTGCTTCTAACATAAAATGTCCCAATACAATCTTCATTCAATCTTCAATGGATTCACATTCACTGGAATGTATATGTGAGCCTTAAATTTCAAAGTAGTTATAATCAGAATCATCTTTAGTTTCATGAACTTAAATATTATTGCAATAGTCCTAGAATGAGTATCTTCTATTTATCTCTTCTTCTCTACTTATGCCAATTTTCCTTAAATAACTGAGAGATTTGAAGCAAGTATTTGTTATGAATAGTGCATTCACATTTTATTATTACTTATTTGTTAAGTATCTTGAGTTTATTAAAATAATAATTTTGACTTCTAATGATGTAAGTAAAAATATAAGCTCAATCATACTAAGTTGTGAAAGAATAACTAAGTAAGAGAAGTTTAGGTGAATTTTTAGAAAATTACAAAAGAATAATAGTTCTCATAATTCACAAAGACAAATATTAAGTACAGATGAAAGTAAATATCATAAATTATTGACATTTTTATTAACAAATATGGTTTACTTTTTCAAAAATTAAGGGAGCAACCTAGATAAATTTTACAGTAAAAAATGAATATTTTTCTTGAATTTTAATATATGAGTGATGAGTTCAAATTTCTTACCTATCACATTCATAGCTGAATTGCCTAGCTTTTCTACCAAATCTGTTCTTCCTATATTATTTCATATCTCATTGTATGAGAACTTAATTTTAACTGTTAATGGAGACAAAAGGCTATTATTTCCTTTATGTCATAACCTACTTGTCTGCCTGCCTGCCTGCCTATCTCTACTTCAAAATCAATCCAGAACCATCACTGAGCCCTTCCAACATTCTAAGAATACTACTATATCCACAGTATTGAGTCTCTAAATTATTATAGCAGTTAAGGTTTGCCAAGTCACTCCCAAACCTTGATATTGTGCAAGTAAATCAGCAGAACAAACTACAAAAAACGTACAACAGAATGTAAGGAAGTGTGGCACAGGAATAGTTATGGCTCTTAGTTGAATGTAGAAAATCCCACAATCTGGGGGATCACCATATTATGTAATCCTATATCAAGTAGTACTTCAGGAAAAAATGCAGAATATTAGCATTCGGAGCAAGTTCATTAGACTTCAGTGGATTCCTAATTGAACAGAGCTATTTAGCCTCACACAAAGATATATGTCCTAACATTGCAAAAAGAGAAGTTTCTGTCGGAAGGCTCCAGTCACCAAATGGCCACAGTCCAGAGCTCTGGAGTTGAGTATAGTTGAAGCAGTATAAGCTTCTACCTCAAAGAAGATAAATGGAAGGCAAATCATGGTAAAGTATTAAAACACCACAGATGACAAATTACACAGAAAGAAATGCAGTATTGTGTCATCATTATCTAAAATATTCTACTAGCTTTCATAATTTGCAATAAAGTGAAGGTAATATATATATAACCCATCCTACACCCCTGTCATGGCCGACCCTCCTCTTCTCCCTCTCCTTAGTGTATTGCCTGGGAATCCTAAAAGTCCCGCCTCTGTCACAGAAAGACAAACTTAAGTTTTTATTGCATTTATGGTTCCTAGATTTTAGATATTTTTATTACATCCATGATTTGGAAGTTCAAGTAAGCTGTCTAAGGGTAGAAAGTTAGAAGACAGACAAAGGAATTGGGAAGCATGAGAAAATGGTAATTTTGGAGATATGATGTGGCTTGCTCAACACATAACACATATATGCACTAAAATGTTTAACTATTTGAAGGTACTCCGTGTGATAAAGATGTTCAAGGAAGCCATATCTTTATCCAGTGGTGGGTTACCTCTCTATCAACTGTTTATCATAGATGATTTTGAGATGGATAAAATAATATATACTATTACCACTGGTCTTTATTGTATACTGCAACTGGATGAGAAGGCGCTTCTGCTAAAGACAGAGTATACTTTGGTTTCAGGACATAGAGAAACCAAACTGGAACTGAACTGAAAGATTCTTCTCTTTTATCTAATGTTCATAATTCCAGAAGGTGATGAAGAATTTCCATAAACAGTTTTATACAGTTATGGACCCTACAAGCTACATTATGAAACTACTGGCAATGTATGTCCAATAGAAGAATATAACAGTCTCATGAATATTGTGGTAATAGCCATCATATTATGTTTGGATTTGATGCTCACTCTCTTTTTGGTACTGAATGGCTTTATATCCAAAACTGAAAAAATCTTGGGCTCTAGTGGAGAAATTACTGCTGTTGTTTTGCTAAAAGGGTATGATGTGCCTGTTAAATTGTCTGTGAAATACTTATATATTTCTGTAAATAGATTAATGATGCCACCCTTTTGATTAGAAAAGATTCTTTTTGAAGTAGGGCATGTGTAACTGCAGAGACTCATTACTGGTCAAACTGATGAAAAGAAATGATTTTTAAAATGTTCAGACTTTATTTGGACACATATCACCCATTGTACAGTTGAGAGGGCATCCTGACAAGAATGAGAGGAAAGAAAATAAAAGGTAGAAAAAGTGTGAAGTATTATATAGTGCTGTCTTCTAGTCTGATGGGGTCTTTGGAGAAGATGTGGTATACTGCATAGAACCTGAACAAGACTGGACCCATCTATCTTGCATCATGGATCACAATGATCCCCTATTCTTTGAAGATTTCAAAACTGTAATTATTGCTGGGAGGGCTTCACCTCTCCCTGGGTGTCTCTAGGCATTTGAACGTTGCTGGGGGAGGGAGAGAAATTCTCTACAGGAATGTAAATACTGGTAAGGTGCTCATTCTCCTGTGAATAACTCACCATGCCCCTTTAAGCAATTCTAATTTAATTCATTAGTTTACTGGGGGGAAAAGCAACATGAAAATAGAAGGTGGACTAATTAGGAAGGAGAAGGGGTCAGGTGGAAGGGTGACAGGAGGTGTAATGAGGGACTGGATACAATAAAAGTATATTATATGCATTTATGAACTTGACATAATGAAACTCATCATTATGCATTATTAATATATGCTAATAAAACCACAAGGAGACATGTATTATTAAATGCAATTGAGTAAATTGACTATGAGAAAGAGCTGTCTGTCTCTGTGTTGTAACTAACAAAGACTTTATGATATCATTTTCATAGCATTATTTATTACGGAAGATCTATAACATTACTATTAGTAATCAACATTGAAGTCTGAATGGAATCAACTTTTAAATGTAATGCATTTGCTATATACTCTTTAGTAAATATTTTAATTTGATTGTTCCTATTTATAATACATATTCTAGTTTAAAAGTCATTGACACAGAGCTCCAAACTACTACTGTGCTTACATAATATCCTTAGAACAATCTAATAATTAAATTAATATTTTATTCATTTTAATAGTTCATGTGTTAGCTTAGAATTATTTTTATTGTATTAGGTTTTTCTAGTTTTTGAAAAAGATTTGAATGAGAAAAAAAGAAAAGAATTTTAATGGCTCTACTCTGAGCACAAATGTTTTCATTTAACTAATTATAACATCTAAAGAGGCTGTGGTTATATTGTGGTGTAAACTTTCTTACATTTGTCATGACATGATCTAAAGTCCAATTTTTCAGTCTTGACATTTAATCTATGGGTATGCATTACTCGAGGGATCAATCATTGTTACATTACTTAATTCAAGTGTGAAACGTGATCTGAGAGCACGTGCTTGCTATAAGATCCTAGTCTCCCTTTGAAAACAGTTTCAGCCATGCCTGAATTAATAGGATCAGGAAGACTAATGATGTTATCAAATGCTCAGTGAAATGGGACATATCTTCTTGATAGTGATATTGTGTTAAAACAAAATCACTCTATAGGTTTGTATTGTTCCAACTTTAAATAAGAATTTTTCCAGCTTCCAACAGCAGAAGGATAAGAATAATAACTATTAACTAGTGAGTGTCTGTATTCAAAATCACAATCTGAAAGGCTCAGCATCATAAGCAAATTTTAATTGTGAGTTTTTAAGAATAATTATAGTTGGTAAATTATTTTGTTTCATTAATTGGGAAATATATTATAGAGGTGTATACATGGGGTAAGATATAATTAATCAGGGATTCATTTTGCAATTTTAGGTGTGTAATGTCACAACTATGTATTCTAAAACTCATCTACTTTTGAAAGAATGCAATGTTGCATTTGATGGTCTATTGATATGGATATGGATTTTGTTGTAGATAATACCCTTATACTATACTTTTTTTGTAATAGTAGTCAGTTGGGTCCTCAAGTCAACAGAGGATATATGTCCTTCAAGTCAAACCTAGATCATTGACTATAGACAACTTAATGGAATCAATAAGGATAATAATGTGGATCTTAGAGCAGATGCAGATAATTACAGACAACCATTGGACTGGGTCCATGAACCCTATGGAAGAGTTAGGGGAAGGACTGAAGGATTGAAGGGGATTGCAACTCCACAATAAGAATGATAGTATCAACTAACAGGACCCCTTAGAGAATCCAGGAACTAAGCAACCAATGAAAGAGCATACATGGGCTGGTCCTTGGCCCCTACTATGTATGTAGTAGAGGATTGCCTTGTCTGGATTCCTGGATTCAGTGGGAGGGGGTTGCTTGGTCTTGTGGAGGCTTGATGCCCCAAACAAGGGGGAGGCTTGAGAGGTAATGTGGGGGTAGGTGGGTGGGGGAGTATCCCCTTAGATATGAAGGGGAGGGAGGGAGGGGTAAATAAATTGAAAAACAAAAGGATAATAATGACAGATGGCAATAATAAGAATAATGTATTCATAGTTTACACCTCCATTATAGGAAGGATTGTATTGTCCTTGGTCTCTTATGTCTTCCTAACACTAACCTAATTTATGAAGCTAAATTTGGGGAGGAACAAATACTGCATTTGTTTCCAATGAATTGTGATGGGAAGAAAGATGCGTAAAGAAAAAAAATAAAAAGCCTTAGAATATAAATTAAATATATTTGATACGTATAATGGCAGATTTTCTTCCTCTCAGTTTCACTTTAGAGTTTTGAAGGCATGTCATTTGTATTTCTCAACCACAAACTGCCATCCCAGGACACCAGGTTTTTGTTCATTTGCTTTTTGTTTTCTCACTGAATCCTAAACAATTAGAGGAAGAAGCAGAGTTTAATCTTCCCACTTTCCTCCTGAGTTCTACTAAGCAAGGGAATACAGATTAAATCCCTCTTTTGGTGGAAGGGTTTAACCAAGAAGGAGATAAGGTTATTGTTGGTAAAATGCTCTGATGCTGATTCTTGGCCAAAGATGAGGTAATTCTAGGTTAGGGCTGAGTAGACTTTGTGCTCTAAGTAAGTTGAAGAAATGGACAAGCCATGACATGAAGTAGTTTTCAGCCTGAATCATGGAGGTTGTTAACACAAACGTAGCTTGGATCAATAGGTCTCAACCTGTGAGATATGACCACTTAAAAGGTCACATATCTGATATTCTGCATTACAGATATTTACATTATGATTTACAACAGTAGCAAAATTACATTTATAAAATTGCAGCAAAATTACATTTATAAAATTTTTGTGTTTGGAGTCATTGCAACACGAGGAACTGTATTAAAAGGTCACAGTATTAGGAAGATTAAGAATCACTGATTCAGACAGAAAAGCTGTTTCCAAAATGATAAAAGGAGACAAAGGGTGCATTAATAGTTTAGAAGAGTTTTAGCTAAAATTTCCTAAATTTTTTTTAGTCCTTAAATCAATTCTAAGGGGTGTGTAATATTCTCATTTCTATGTGATTAGTGAAAAAATTTTCTTGGAAAGACTTATTTAAGCAAAGTGATTAATTTCTTTCAGATACTTAGGAAGGCCTAGACTAAAATCTGCATCTAGTTGGCTTTCTAGTACTATAGATGGACTTTAAGCCTTTAGATTTCTTATATAAACATATTACACACACAGGGAGAAACATATAGAAAATTAGCACGATTTATTTATGATTATGCAACTGAAGAATCTTTTACCAGCTTAAAAATACATACAAATTAAAATTTTTAATTGATTTTAAAAATATAATACTGTATTAGATTTAACTAATATATTCTACTAAACAAAATTACCATCTGCTATGTGTGTTCAACTTTGAAACAACTTAGTTTTTAGTTAAAAATAAATTAAAACTTCACTAAACACAAGCATTCTAGAGACGTAAGTGTCACAAATGTTGCATATAAACTTTGCAAAAAGTCAATCTATAATACTCCTTAATAGAATTAACCTCAGTTTAACAGAAAATAAAGATTAATGAAGGAAAATAGTAGGAGTGGTACAGAGAACGCTTTGATGCTGATTCTTGGCCAAAGATGAGTTGGCATAATCTAGTTGATTCTAGATTAGGTTTGAATAGACTTTTAGCTCTGAACAATTAGAAGAAGTGAACACATGAAGTGAAATAGTTTTTAACATGAATCATGGAAGTTGTCAAAGCAAATTTAGCATGAATCGACAGTTCTCAACCTGTGAGACATGACCATTTAAAAGGTCACATATCAGATATTCTGCAATGTAGATATTTACTGATTCATAACAGCAGCAGGCAGTTCATAGGTTGATGATCACAAGTTACATTCCCTACACTTCTGAAACTGCAGCAAAAATATTGTCTTCCTCCTCACTTTATGTAGGTGTGGAT
The DNA here is from genome assembly GCA_902729485.2 of Mus minutoides. Taxonomy (NCBI): domain Eukaryota; kingdom Metazoa; phylum Chordata; class Mammalia; order Rodentia; family Muridae; genus Mus; species Mus minutoides. The sequence goes on from LR751950.1 coordinate 89,019, forward strand.
GTTTCTCACTCATGAACTGTCATCAGTGGCAATACTAGACGTTCTTCCTGCTTCTTTAATTATCTTAGAAACCTAGTGGTAAACCTAGAAATCGTTAAGTCACATGCCATGAGAGGGAGTGCCTTTCCCTGCCTGCAGTGCTGGCCTCAAAATATCTAAGAATGGAGTTTTGAAAAGAGAGATTAAGGCAGATAGATATGAAGTACAACATACTAAGGATTTGCTGAATCTTTATGCAGCCAAAATATACCATGACAAAGTTTAGAAATGGAAAATAAATCTGCCTTAAGAAAATTGTTTCTATTCTTATGGAAAAAGAAGTTTCTTAAGCTGCCTGAAGCAGTATTACTAAAAGCTCAAATGTGCAAAGGAGAATCAGTTTTATTTAAGGATATGGCCCCTAGTAGGTCGACAGTGCTTCAGTATATTGACACACACTTTAGAGTAAATATAGGGTTAGTAAGCATATTGGATGCAGTGAGTTTAAAATAAAATAAGAAGACTAATTTTATTTGGTTTGGAAGAAGAATGAATTTAATAGGAGCTGAGTGGAATATGACAAAAATTTACATCTCTCAAACAACCAATGAAGAGAAAGGAAAAGAATTAACCTCAGGAAGAAACTGACTAAATCTCTTGTTAGCTATAACTGAATTAATTACTTCACTAACTCCTATTCAATATTTAAAGAAAATATATTTATTCATTTAATTTTTATACATTTATACACAGTGTATGGATCATATACATCTACCATTATATATCTACATTATAATGCCAATACCCTTCATGCATTTTATCCTATCTCCTCTCTAATTTTATGTACTTTTAATAATAATAATAATTGTTATTTTAAATCATCATCTTCATCTTCATCACCATAATTCAAATTACTTCTGCACATATGTTGAACAAACCTAGGCATGTTTTTGAAGAGGGAATTTCAGTGTAGAAACTGCCTCTGTCAGATTAACCTGTAGACAAGTCTTTTTCTTCTACAATGATTGATGTGAAATTGCCCACCCCACTGTGGGTGGCATCACCCCCAGGCATGATAACCCAGAGCTCTATAACAATGCAAGCTAAGCAAGACAAGAGAAGTGAGTAATGTCCTTCAATGGTCAAGGATCCAATTTCTACCTCCTAGTTCCTGCTTGAGTTTCTAACACAGAGTAGGTCTGTGGCCTGAGAGTTCTAAGATGAATTCAACCTTTTCTTTCTGAAATTTCTTTTGGTTATGGTGTTTTTCACTAAAATAAAAACAAAAAAATAGTAGTAACCCAGTGGCATATAAATAATATACCAGTGGTCACATCCCCCAATTAGAATGACTCTCTGTCCTACAATAGCCATTAGTTGTCAGAAAAATGCCTCAATGAGTTCTGTATGCTGAAAATTTTACTGGCTTGATATTGTGCTGGAGACCATACTTTCTCTGAGTTGATATATGGACCAGCTATGTGAATATATCACATTGGGGAGTCAGCATGACAAACCTCACCTCCATATGTATCAGCTTTTGCATTCTTTCTGTACTCTTCTTCTTTAATTTTCCTGAGCCTTGGGTGATGAGAACTTGACCTAGATGGTCCATCCACTACTGAACATTCAGTGTTATGTATACTGGGGACTTGACCTAGATGGTCCATCCACTACTGAACATTCAGTGTTATGTATACTGAGAACTTGACCTAGATGGTCCATCCACTACTAAACATTCAGTGTTATGTATACTGAGAACTTGACCTAGATGGTCCATCCACTACTGAACATTCAGTGTTATGTATACTGGGGACTTTGAATGTTTATGTATTTCCATTCACAACTACCTACTAAAATTGGAAGCTTCTCTGACCAAAGTTGAGAACACATATCTATGCTTATGAATGTAAATATTTAGGATATTTGCAATATAATCACTTATTATCACAACAGATTAGGTGCCCATAGGACCTATGGTCTTCACGTAATGGGCTTTTGACCAGGTTTAGGGTACCAGACATAAAATAACTGCTGTGGAGCAAACTTCCTATCCAATTAGAAAGCAGTTGGTTGCCTGCATAGCTGTCATGCTGTTATCTCATTAGTAGGCACATCTCATAGAAATTTAAGTATTGAAATGTGGGCAGTGGTGGAGTGAAACCTGCTGGGACAATCTCCTGTGCATTATGTAAAGAATGTCTTTGTATTATTCAAATGCTGGTTTCTATACCAATGCCAGAGATTTGAATACAAGCAGATTTGACATTGTTAGTTTTTATGAAGCATAACCTGTTTCAGTGTTTTGTAAACATCTTCTCCATCATCTTCTGATTGGTTTTGTTTTTTTTTTTTTAAAGATGCATGTCCTATAGCTAGCAGGAGAGGATAAGTAGAACTTCCAGGCAGAGATAGAAACTCTGAGGAAAAGCCTATGGTAGGATATTCACCAGCCAAACATGGAGGAAGGAACAGGGATTTGGACTGAAGGAGCAGTACCTAACAAGCCACATGGTTTGGTTTACTTACAGGAGCTAGTTCAGAGTCTAGCAAGCTGAGGCTCTCATAGTTATTAACAAGTCTCCATGTCACTATTTAGGTGCCTGGCAGGATGAGAAAAATGCAGCAATAAAGACCATCAATGTTTTCATCTCTAATTAGTCTTCAAAGTATCTTGTAAGCAAGCCAGAAGAGTAGCTTATAAAACTTAAACAGATTTTCTATGTCTCTTTTCCAGAGTGAAAGGTGTCTTTACTGTAGAGTTTTTGTTGTTGTTGTTGTTGTTGTTGTTTGTTTTTGTTTTTGTTATTTTTCTTTCTAGACTATTTGTCTACTTGGGTACAACCCAATGTTCGAGACAGAAATTTGCTAGGAATGTTGATCTATCTAAGTAATCTAATTAGAAAAAATGGGCTAATTTTCTAAATATAATACTGTGCATTTCATCAAATTCTTCATCAATTATTATTTAAGAATTATTTTTATGCAATGCCAGATCCTCTGTCCTCACTGTGTTAAATGTTGCAACAAATACCAGGAGGGATTTTTTGTTTGTTTTGTTTTTGCATTTCAATTAAAATAGCCTAATGCTATATAACTTAAAATGACACATTTTCAAAATTCTACCTTTTAAAATATATTTCTATAAGCCGGGTGTGGTGGCGCACACCTTAATCCCAGCACTCGGGAGGCAGAGGCAGGTGGATTTCTGAGTTTGAGGCCAGCCTGGTCTACAGAGTGAGTTCCAGGACAGTCAGTGCTACACAGAGAAACTCTGTCTCCAAAAACCAGTATATATATTTAAAGTTTATGTAGTGGGGTGTGTGTGTGTTGGTTCACATGCATAATACAGAATGTATATTTATTTTAGAGGTCATAGGAAATTTGTCTCTTCTTCCACAATTGACGGATTCTTTTTATTTTCATCCCATTTTGTCTTCATTCACAGACTAGGCCATGAACCATTTGCTCCCCATCCTAAGTGCAAGATATATTTGTTATGTGCACATCTCTCCTCCCTTGACTCCCCTAACTACTATATTGTACCAACTTTCATGATTATGATAAAAATGTAGCTTCATTAAGCTGTTTACTTTCCTTTGTATGTTTTCATTTCTTTGCATATGAATTGCCTTATTTACAAACAATTTCACTGTAATACTCACAAATATCTCTTAGTGAATACATTAGAGTTGTCTTGTTTATAGAGTGAAATTGTCAGTTTATTTATTCAAATTTACAGCATATGTCCAAATTCATAAATTATTCTCTATGTCCTTATGTTTTATTTTCCAATTATTTAATCTATATTTACCTTACAAAGAGAAAGTTTGTAGCAGACCTAACCTGTCACTACCCTACCTTAATAAAATAAAGTAAAATCTTATGGATCTATAAGTTGAAGACTGTCAAAAAAAGGTATGTGTAGTTGAGAAAGTAAATAACAGATAGTTCTCCAATTTAAATGTAGATATTTTTATATAGATTAGTGAAAACTGACCTGTTAATTTAAACTCCTAAACTGCAAAGAAAATTAAATATTCTAGAGACTGTACCTAATAGGTTAAGGTTTGTGTCATAGGAAGTAATTTTTGTAGATTGTGAATGATACAATCATAGAGAAATGCTACATTAAATTTGTCATTTGTGTTAATCTGTTTTGACTAAAATATATTTGCTGATAATACAAATTATTTTTTTATTTTTTTACTTCAGCATATGTTTGGGATATTTCAGTTCTAAAATGATAATTTGTCAAAATCTGTGCTGTGCATAAGAATTCATCAGTCCATAAATTTAAAATATAAAAAGCAAGCAAGCAAGCAAGCAAGCAAGCAAGCAAACAACCAAAAAAACAAAACAAACAAACAAACAAACAAACAAAACCCCCAAAAACAGAAAAACAAAAAAAAAAAACAAAACAAAATCACCAAACAACAAAATCAGAAAAACCCAAAGCAAATGAAAAACACACATAGATGCCTAGGTAAATTTAGTAAGGAAAGCTGCCAAATATTAAACAAAAAAATATTGAAAGCTAAATACTATTCCACTGAATATAATGAATATACTGACCCTCTTAGAATTATCACAGAAGGAGCTCTAGATTAACTGCATTCTGACATTCACCAAATTCTATGGTAAAATCAATATTTGGAGGAAGAGTTGATCAGATTAAAATATTTTCAAATAACTTATCCTATTATGTAGAGAAAACATTCAGTTTAATTACAGGAATACAAAATTACAGTAGAAAACTGGATAATATTTTCACTATCTAATATACAATTAAGATTAGGGACTATGCAAATCATACCACATAATCACCTCAAGTCAACTAAATCCAGTTCAAAATTAACAAATATTAGAGCTAACAAACAAATGTGTTTGAATTTGCTGTAATTGAACTACATCTACCAATTTAACTAAAAAGTCAAGTAGAGTCATAATTAGGTTAAAAGAGAGATACACACAAACTTGTCTTTAATTCAAAGTATAGCATGTGAGACAATACTTATTCCTTTATAGATTTAATGTCATAAATGACTGTAATATCAAGACAAACAAAAGAGCAGCAAATACCATCAAATTAACTGTTTAGATAAAATATGTTTTTCCTTGAATTGCTACAGTTTGACCCTAATAATATGCAAACACATTTTAAAAAACATTTAAGTAATAAAATAGTTTAAATAATCTATATGCATGCAATTTAAGAAAAGGAGAAATTTATTGTGAGAAATGCTTAAGTATTTCCAAAGTGGGAAAATTATGAATTCAGAAATCCAGGAAGGACAATGACCCTAGTGATATACATGCATGTGGGTGCAAAAACATATAAGACAAACCATCACATTGCTTAAAAATAATGGAAGAAAAGCATACATTAAGCAGTAGGGGTTTGTTATAGGCAAAGAGTAAATATAAAGATGGCAAAATTTTTCTCACTAGAAAACAACAGGCAGACAGCTATTTAAAATTTTTTAACAGTTGTTCACTGTCATAACTTTCACAAACAGAGGTTCATCAGGATTGGTAGGAGAATAAAAGGGAGCAACATAGTGCTGAAGTGACCAAAATACATGACATTAGCAGAATGATACTTTTCTAGACACACTAAACCTGAAAGAATACATTGCAGATGTTCCTTAGATAGAATTAAAACATTATGGAATGGAAATACAGATTCATACAGAAAAACACTGTACTTAATAACTCCATAGTAGACCATGTAGTATTTTTCAAATTGTTTACATCTCCATAGAAGTGAGTCAACAATAACAACAACAACAACAACAAAATGATTTTAGCGAGAATTAATTATTCATAGTAAAGATAAAGACTGATAAAGAGAAGAAACAAATTATTTTAGACTTTTTATACTATTTATGAGACAGTATAAAAATGTACTAAGGCAGATAATGATAACTGAAGGATGAGTCTAATTAATTGTAAAGCAAGGGATAAAATGATAAACACACAAATGGTATGGGCTGAATAGGGGTAAAAGGGTACAGCAGATGATGAAAATACATTGAATTAATAAGTAAAGGGTCCAGAGCTAGACTTGAGTAGAATAAACTCTTTGGATGTATACTATACTGGTGGTGAATAGATGTTCCTTCTTATCTCCCTGAAGAATCACAAAATGTGCATTCATATACTTACTTACTTACTTGTCATTACATATCCCAATTATATTCCAACTTTTAAAATAGTATTTATACTGTTCTGATATACTTCCTTTCTTACATGCCCTAGTAATTGTAGGAGATAATGTTCTGTATAAGCTGTATAAGCTTAACAAAACCTCTTAGAGAAATAATTCTGGCATTTATAGCAGTTTGCAATCGGTTTGATTTCTCCTTCACTCAACAAATTCCCACATCTAATGATAAATTGTCGCCACTGCTTTGATATCATAGATAGCTTCTAATTTTAAAATTACCTCTTTGAAGGGTTTGGCATGTCATGTCTGAACATCTTTCTGCTCTAATAAATGACACAACTCAGAAAATGTCTACCAAGAACAAAACTAGCAATTTCTGATTGCTATAAATGTCTTCTTGATACAATTTATTCATGTAATAACTTAATCCTGTGAAAATAATTCCCTTATTCTCTTTTTCCACCTCTTTACCTATGTTTTTATTCTTTAACCATCCCAAACTCTCTTGAGTAGAGACCAAAATTTGTCTCTAGCCTCTAGCCTCCCTAAATTTATCTATTGGTATTCTCTCAGTACGTTGTTGGAAACTTAATTGCTACTATAGTTCTTGAAATAGTCTTGTATCACATTCAATTGCCTGAGAAATGAGCCCTAATAAAAGCAGTAAAAGGTTTTGCTAATCGGTTTTTATGTAAGTATGTGTTCATCCCTTTCTCTTGCTCTCCTATTCTGCAATATAGATTTTTCTGCATACTAACTTCTGACTTATTCTTCAATAAGTCTATTGTAGATTTTATTAAAAATAAGAACACACTTTCAGTAACTAAACATTGTACCCACCTATTTTCTAGATATAGATTTGCATGCTGAGTTAGACTCCTCTTTGTATAAAGAGCTTTGTCTTCTGTGAATACCTTCATCTTTGTTGAACCAATGAGCTAGCCATGGTATTTAGATCTCATAGACAATATATGATGCCCAAATATGTTGTTTAATTTCATAGTTCATTCGTAAAGCAAGTCACATGGGTGGGTTCATGGCTGAGCACTAGAGCATAATTAGTGTCCAGCATTAAGGTGTGTGTAAAGGTTAGACGCGGAGACTCAGGCCACAGACAAATACCATACACAATGTTATCTTTCCCTTAGTTTGCATATATGGTTCTCCTGGCCTCAATGGTATATAAAGAGGAAAGCCTTTACCATCATACAAGTTTATCATCATCTCCCAATATCTAAGTAAAGATCATTCTCTGTGTGAAATACCTTTTTCAAAACAACAATATGAATTTACCTTCTTCCTTATTGCTTTTATTTTTTTTACAGTTTTAGAACTTTATACATTACTTTGTTATGTATGTCTTATTAGGTCTTATAAGATAAAGTATATTTTTATCTATGCCCTTGATTTCTCCACATAATCAATATGAATCCTGTAACTATATGCATGAATATATTCTTTGCTGGGACTATAATGATTCTTCAACAATAAGAAATCTTTGAAATTTTCATTATATATATATATATATATATATATATATATATATATATATATATGCAGATGAACACATTTAAAATTATAGAAACTTTCCATAAAAATATATAATAATGGAATAATATGTATAACCCAGGAACAAAATAATTGCTGCAGCTTGTCTTGCAATATACTCCATTTTGATCACTCAATAAGATAATGTCAATTTTTCTTATTTCTAATTTACAATAAGCCTAAAATGGTCAGAATAAGGTGCCATAGTTTTAATATAATTGTAATGCAAGAAAATGACCAAAAAGTTGAGAGAAATTCTTAATAGTTAGAACAAATTTTATTTGATTTTGTTTAAAGCAGAGAATTGAGCCTTAGAATACTTATCAGTGGATAAAGTGCTTGATCTGCACATTTGATGTGCTGAATTAATTCGAGTTTGGGGTCAAAGAATTCAATTTGATCCAGACGTGGTAGCACGTGTTTACAGTCATAACATTTATTGAAGATGTGAGATGAAAAAAGAAGAATCACTGGAAACCCTCATACCAGCTAACGTGGAATGCAAAGAAGGGAACAAGAAACCCTCTCTAAAACAAGGCAGAAAGCATGGGCTGACATGCAAAAATTTCCCCTGATTCCTATGGGCACACTATAACACATGTCTACTTGAATTAACACAACACAAATGTGTGCTTACACACCTATACCTGCATCACACAAAGATTACAAATGATAGGCAATTGACACTACATAAATTTTCTTTGGACAAGTAATTGTTTCTAAGATACTAAGGGTGAGAAGCCAGGTGTGGTATAGTTGCATTTCCACTATTTTAATCAGATTTGCTTGTGTGTCTAAGGTAAATTTGGCAATGATTAAGCAGTATCTACATTGATAGCCATCCACCCTCACATACACATTATTTTTATGTACTTTTAAATTTATACATAATTTTATATGCATCAAAATGCCAAACTCACATGAAAGTCCTTTAAAAAGAATATAAATCTTTGGAGACTCTCATTAACACTATTAGTATTAATGAGCACATGAAGTATTTTAAGTTTATTCATTATTTTTGCTTTGCTTTGCTTCACTGGTTTTCCACAAAAAGATGAGAAAATGTTCTCTTATATTTTCAATTTTAAAATAATGAAAAAGATTCCATTTGTATAAAATAAGTTGTTTTACTTTAATACTGAAATATTACATACAACTAATGAGATTAGAGTCAGATTGGAATTCTGTTGGTATTAAAATCAATAAGAAAAATGAATGTGTAAATGTGTGTGGCTCTGATGAATCTGTAATGATGTGCAGGTGATTACATCTTCCAGTGAGTTATTATAGTTACTCCTTTGTAAGATGAATACATTACAATTAGTTATTGATTTTGACAAACTTTCACATATTACTCTCTTGTTTTACAAATTAGACCAGTTAATGTTCATTCTTCTACAAACCTATAAATTATAATTTTAATCTTCACCTTATTGTTACCATGATGAATATTTGAATGTAATGAGCCAAATGTGGACGAAATTTTTTTCAATAATAAAATGCTGAATAAAATTTGCAACTCATTATAACTACTAAAAAATATTATCTTGTGAAACAAGTAAAGAGGAATCAAACCCAAACGCTCATTAAACTTAATTCTGAGGCTAGAAATTTGGTACATTAGTTTTATAATCATCACAGAACTTGTGCAGACAAAACTGACTCCCTGAGAACAAAGCACAAATTCTATGATAGCTCTCAAATAAAAATGAAAGTCAAAAAGAGGAACAGCATCTCAATCCTTACAAACAATACGGCATAGCTGGCTGGCTATGAACAGAAAAAATGTTATGAGTCTTTCTAGCTATGCTAGATAATTTTTTATTTTACATCTCCACAGCTATAGCTCTCTATAAACAGGTTTATTTTGCACATTTTATACATGTCCTTGTCAAGTGTATGCTGTTTAATTCAACTTGTTTTATTTATGTGACCAATTTTTAAAAATAGAAAAGTAAGTATATTGGATTATTGTTGCCTACAAGTTCTCAAGGAATAAAGTTATAATTTCTTAATAATTTTGAAGTACAACTTCTAGATATTTTAGTATATTATAATAGGTATTATTTAATTAATTATATAAATGATTAATTAATGGTTATCTGATATAATCCAATGTATTTCTACAAGCCTGACTTTAAATCACTTTAAAGATGACTTTAAGATAGTCATCTGTGAAGGGCCTTTAAATTCTTACATCCGCCATGCTTCAGTTAGGATCCATTTGCTTCTAGGTGTGGTGACATTTTGGACCTTAGAATCATTTCTGGCTCAATTATGAATATGGGTAGAAAAAATTAACAATAATTATTTCAGGCAAATGCTGATGACATGAAGATAAACTCAACAGATTATTCAGAATCAAACTTTTATGTGAGTTTCAGTCACTTGACTAACTTCCTCTTTATGAAAAAGAACATCTTGTTGTCCTTCATCAAATTCCTGATTGAGGGATCTGGATGGATGGCACCAAGGTCATTTGAATCAAGGTCTGGTTGACTGTCCTTTACTTCTTGTCAGTGTGTGATATACATAGAGGCCTTTTGTGTGCTCAAGTCCCTGGAGACACTTTTTATAGGGAGAAATGTCATGTGACAATTTCTGATCCTTCCTAAAGATCAGATTTTGTAATTAGCATTTAAAATCAACACTTAAAAGTTAATTGAGTCAACCTATAGCAGGTATACACCCATAGCACCAGCATTTGTTACCCAAGGGTTCGACGACTTTCCTGAGATCAAAGCCTGCTTAGACTACAAATGGAGATCCTGCGTAGGAAAAAAGCTAAGTGAAAAACAAGAATATTTTTTCTACTTTTTTGGTATCCTTTTTATTAATGAAGTGTCTAATTTGTGTTTTATGTGTTTACTATGAAAAAGGAATATACAAATAGTCAGATAATGTGATGACTTTAATTCCTGATTAAGTTATTAGATTAGATTAATGACAACAATATAAGAGACTAGCAAAGCAGATGTGAAAGAGGGCAGTCAGGTGATGGTAAAATGTACATGCTTCTTTGGAAAACTTTCTTCAGAATGGTTTCAGGAGGATATATACATATACATATACATATACATATACATATACATATACATATACATATACATATACATATACATATACATATACATATATTCTTTTGATGCTTAAATGCTGGACAGGACCTGGGTTTATAAGACATCAGGACTGTAGTAAAGGATTGTGTTTAATTTTGATTGGCAGAGTTCAGTCAGTCTAATTCTATAGACCTCTCTGATTTATTAGTGCCACAGCTTGGTTTTCATATTTTATGATAATCTTTCTCTAGGCGCATTTATACTTCCTTCTCCCAGTTTAAATATTCTGTTTATTTTAAATAGTTTTCATTACTATAAATATCTTTCTCTGTAATTTCTGGTGGTATTTTTTTCACAACTCTATTATTTTACTGAAATTCTTTATTTTATAAAGTGGTATCATTTAACCCATAGTGCATTGTTTGGTTTCTTTTAGTTCACTGAACATGTATATAAAGTCTATTAAAAGTTATGTTCCTATTAAATCAACATAGGACTTCTATCTAGTTACTTCTTGGTAGCTTGTGATCAGTATTCTTTGTATGTCTTATTTTTCTTGGACCCTGGACATTCATACACTATATTTTTTTTTATTGTACTTGAATTTCCTCACTACAGGGGACTGCTATTTTTTTCAATTTTTAATTTTTAATTTTTTTAGTGGCTCACTGAATTATTTCAGTCAAATCTGCTCTACTCTACAACCATTAATAGTGTTCAATTCATTGTTTAGGGTCCACCCTTTTGGATATTCACTCGGTGTCCAACAATTAGCCTCTATCCCATTGCTTTCAAAATGTCCCCAATTATAATTTTGTCTACAAACCAATCAGAGCAAATCTTGGCTTCTTTGAACAAATATTTTCTCGGCTGCTTCAGTTCTGCTCTTGATCCTTGTGCCATTTCACGGGCAGCTCTTCCTGCTCTTGCTGTTGGGCTGCTCTCTTCTTAAAAGCTCCTAAAGCTTACTCTTCCTTTGTTCTAGCACCTTTCTTTCTTTTTGTTTGTTTGTTTTTTAATTGGATATTTTATTTATTTACATTTCACATGTTATCCCCTTTCCTGGTTTCCTCTCTCGAAACTCTCTATCCCATCCCCCTTCCCCCTGCTTCTATGAAGGTGCTCACCCCCCCACCCACCCACTCCCACCTACTTTTGCTGTAATGAAACGCAATGGCAAGAAGCAAGTTGGGGGAAAGTAAGGTTGTTTGTTTGTTTGTTTGTTTGTTTGTTTGTTTTTGGCTTATATTTCCAAGGATATAGACTCAAAATTGGCAGGGATGAAAAAGTAACAGATAGGAAGACATAATGGCAAGAACAGCGGGGTGGATAGTCCCATTTTCAACACACTGGAAGAAGATTCATAAATGGTGTCACCAACAGGGAACAAAGTGTCCAAAATGACATAAGGCATCATCCATTATCAAACCATCACAATCTCATAGTTCTACTTGTTAGCACATTATCCTGCCTTCTGAAGAATACCTTCAGGCTTTTATTACAGTAAACTAAGTTAGTTCCTTTGAGCAAAGATTACATATTGTTTTTCATATGATCTTTACTCCACCTCAAACAGAAATCATGAGCCCAGACTGTGGAGGTAGGAGTAGGGACAATACCTGGGATTTTTAAGTTTCACAATTCTGGTTCAACAGCTGAACGGTGAATGGAGTAAGAAAGATCTGAAAACTGGATTCTGGAGACCAAATATCACCATGTTTTAACCAGGGGAAGTCAGAGCCTCAGGGATATAGGCTAGACTCAGATATATGTAAAGAACTGTTACATATCTTTCCCATCTCAAACTTCCAGTGCCTGGGTCTCAATCTGAGCAGAAAGTATCTCAGTTTAGTCTGAAATGCTATGTTTTCTTTTTCCCAGGGTCTTCCATTTTCAGACTGAAGATATGGAAAATTCCTGCACTCTTAGAAACACTAGTTTCTGATTCACATTCACAAACTCCACCCTTACTTGATACTTTTGTTGTTAGCTATTACTAATAGATATTTGCTTATTAATTTATTTATTGGTTTAAAGAGTAGTTCTGGGTATTTTAGTGGTTGTATTTTTAAAAGGAATTTTGTTTGTTTGTTTTTTTCTCTGGGATGCAGGTTGACAGAATATAAGAAAGTTCATTTTAGAAATAACTGTTTTACTTATTTAAGGATAAGAATAAACTTTAGAAACTAAAAATTCACTTAACTCTTAAAAGCAATGTATTTAGTGAGATTTTTGCAGATTGTTCCTGTGTGAATGATTTAATTTGTTATCTTAAGTGTGCTTCTATGGTCTCAGTGCAATCAAAACATGTGGAAATGTAAATAGAGTGTAAAGTTCTGATTAAAAATACAATATGCAAATTTCAAACTGTTGATAGCTAGTTAAATATCATGCAAAGTTTTTGACCAAGAATGAAGACAAGGGAAGAGTAAGGCATTTAAAATATAAATTATTGTGATTAACAATAAATATGTAAATCAGGTATTTATATATAAATTTGACATTTTTCTTTTTCATAAATTTCTGCTAACCTTTTACTTTATGGTATCTAAAGTGCTTGTGTAAAATAATAAAAATAAATTACTTTAATGTCAGATTAAGTTTTGTGAAAATATAATTTGGTACAGAAATTAGATCTCTTCAGTTAAAAATCTAAAAGAAACTTCTGTATTAATTAAATAAGATGACCAAAACCTCAGAATAATTAAAAAATATTCTTAAAAACAGAAAGATCTAATTTTCTTACAACATTTTTGAAAAAATTTATTTTCATAAATCAATGTTATCTATTTTAGGCTGCTAACATTAACATGTGCTAAGGAATTCTGTAACTGCAATATGAAAATCATGTTTTCTACATATTAGAATCTTTTTTATTTTAGTGAATTTTCACTTGAAAACCAAATGGAATTTGTTATTTTTAAAAGTGCTTAACTTTCAACTTTTAATAATGCTTTACATCAGAGACCTTTGAGCTAGAATGTTCGATGAAACAAATATTTGAGCAAGTTCGGTAGTTTGAACTTAGCTAATTCTGCATGTATAACAGATTTTAAACATGTTAGAGTAATATATTCCCCCTAAAAATCCTACTAATAAACTCTATAAATACTGTCGTTTAAGCGAGGGTGACTCACTTAGGTTCATATATCTGAATACTAGGTTTTAGAGATGACTGGAAAATATTATGAGCTGGAGCTTCATTGGAGAAGATGTGTCAGTGGGATGGGTATTGAGGTTTCAAAAATGCACAGTAGACATAGTAGTATCTCTTTGTTTTCCTGACTCAGTCAGAACAGGATATAAATCCTTCAGTCATTGCTCTAGTACCACACCTGTCGTATGCTTCTTGTTATGAAGATAATGGACTTGAGTGATAAGTTCTTGGGATCAGACTCCACCTTGGAGAACCTGACCTAAGGTTGAACTTAAGTTAACCAACAAGCTGGCACCTAGCATCAGTTTCCAGGTTACTCGCCAACAACCTATGCCTAGCACTAATTTCCAGGCTACTCTCCAACAAGTGTGCACTAGCACTCTACTTACTAACAACCACCAATCAGGTGGAAAGCAGAAGGTAAGTTTATGGTTTGGCTCCTAGCAACAGCCAATTAATATAAGGGCAAAGGTATTCTATAAAAGCTCTTCAATCAAATGTGTGCCAGGCTACAACCCCCTTGCTTATTCACATGCCTCTATAAATACTTACTTGAAATTGGGGAGGGAGCTTCACCTTTCTGTCCTGCTGTGTTAAGGTCAGTGGTAAGCCCAAGCTTAAGTTTGAATAAAAAGACTCTAGTGCGATTACATTAGAGTCTGCTCCTTGGTGGTCTTTTGGGGTTCACAAATGGGCAAAACTGACTAATAATCCCCTAAAACTGTAAGCAAGGTCCCAGACAACTGATTTATCCTGTGAGTTGTGATGGTCATCATATCTTTTCATAGCAATAGAATAATCACTAAGAGAGAAGTTATTTCCAGAGACTAGGATATTGCTGTGATTGACAGTCCTAAACAGGTTGGTTTTGGAAGAATATGGAAGAGTTGGTGACTTTGAATAAAAAAGTAGTTGCTGTTGAATGCTTTAAATGAAGGTAGCTGGGCCATTTCATTCTAGTAGGTACTGAGACCAGTGTGGACTGGGAGGACCCAACTGTAGATGTTTCAGACAGGAAGTGTGATGGAGACCAGTCCTGTGATATTTTAGGAAAGAATGTGGCTGCCCTGTGCCCTTGCCCTAAACATTTGATGGAGGCTAAATTGAAGAACTTTGGGTTAATAATATTAGCAGAGGAAATTTCAGGGTAGCTTAATACTGCATCACATGGTATTATTGATTATAAATGGAATAAAGGGAATGATGACTTTCGGGCAAAACCTCACATAGTTAATTCCGCAACCTAAAATTTATATGCCCCAATACAGGGGAACTCCAGGGCCATGAAGTGGGGGTGGGTAGGGGAGCAGGGAGGGGGGGTATAAGGAACTTTCAGGATATCATTTGAAATGTAAATTAAGAAAATACCTAATTAAAAAAAAAGAAAAAAGAAATAAAAAAAAATTTCTGCAACCTATAAAAGGACAAAGGTCTGAAGGATATCCTAAGCCAAAACAACACCAGAATGTTTTTGTAAGTGCAAGTCATCAAGTGGAGGATTTCAGCCCAAGCAGGCAGCAGAACTTCGCAGCTTTGGCAATGTTATTCTGAATTTTGTATCAAAAAGGATAATAGATCTATGCTGCAGCTGAATGTTATGGGCAAGGAAGCCTCTTTTGCAATGGCTTCAGTGACTGTAGATTCATAATTGAGAATGAGAGACATTGAAGGCGTGGTGACAACCCTCTATGCTCCACCCCCAAAGGAAACAATCAAGATAGGAAGCCCATTAAAGAGAGTCCTTGAAAGTGGTGAAACAGATACTGAATTGCAGCTCTACACAGTTGATGGCTTCTGCTGTATGTGTGAGTGGGGGCAGAGAAGGACTGAGATGTCTGTAAGCAGCTGGCAACTGGGAGTTTGACCATGCTAGGATAAGTCTATGGGCAACACAAACTTGACTTGGAGTAAGTTCTTCCTCTTCTTCTTCTTCTTCTTCTTCTTCTTCTTCTTCTTCTTCTTCTTCTTCTTCTTCTTCTTCTTCTTCTTCTTCTTCTTCTTCTTGGAGGGCACAAGGGTGAGGGTGCATATCTGAAAGGAATTTGAAGTAAGTGTGATTAAGGTGCATTGTACTAAATCACTAAGTAATCAACAACAATATTATAATGGGAAAAATGAGAGAATAAAAGAATAAAAGAAAGAAGAGGGAAAAAAACATACTAGTCTATGTCCTACCATGAAGATAATGACTAACCATTGGTTGAAACTGTGAGCAAGCCACAATTAACTACTCCTTTTATAAGAATGCATTGATTATGGTGTTTTCTTCAGAGCTATAGAACAGTAACTAAGGAACATGCATATATGTTTATGTACATGTATACATGTGAGTCTTGTGTATATTTTAAATGTCTATCATATAGAAGTGTCAAAAAGCCTCTCATCTAATCTTCCAACTATATGCTAAAACACTACCCAAAATGCTACTTTATTGTTTAGAGAATGGAAAGAATAGATTGTCTAGATAAAGTTGCAAATATACTGCTTATAGGAACTTAATACTTTCAACTTAAACCTAAAGGCAGTGTTTTAGGCAAATACTTTAGTACCTCAGGACATTTAGAGCCAATTTTAAGTCTGAATGAACCAATTGTTCAATAGATAATAATATATTTTAATTTTAATCTCTCTAATATTAAAGTCACACTTTTCCACCAAAGTCAACAAATGCAAGGAAAATATTCCTTACATTTTAAATCCCGTAGAAACTCACTACCAATTACAATTTTTGATTTAAAGTGGACGAAAAGCTACAGTATATATCAACTATAGCTTTTCGTCCACTTTAAATTAAAACTTTAGATGTGTGTTTTCCACAAATGAAAAATCAATTTAATTGAGTATATTAAGTTGAAGTTAGTAACTTAATAGAGTTTCAAAAATGAAAGCCTAAATGAAAAATGAGATTTCTCTTACATTAATAGCAAATGAAGGTTTGTATACAAGACATCCATTAAAACAAGAACTATCATCAGATACTAGTCTAAAGGACCTCTACTTATTTATTACTAGTTGCTTTCCTTAGCATGTTCTTTAAAGATGTCATGAATTTTTGTGTGGCCATTTGTCCTAAGTTAAAGTTTTACCTAAAGAAATATTTGATCTATCAACCTAAGTTTATCCTTATTTCATGAATTTCTGATTTACAATAAAGGTACTAACCTGGTATTTAATGTATGCCAAATTATATAAAAACAATGATAGAATAAACAAAGTCTTATTTCTCCTTGCATTAGGAAAGTTAATTTCTAAGATTAAACTTAGATTGATGTTTCTGTGCATATGATATTGTTCAAACAATTTCACATACCCACTGGACATATAAGCACTCTGTACCCTATTCCACAAGTTGTGATAAGCCAACTGTGGAAGACTATAGCAAGTGATCCATTGTAGATGTGAGACCTTAAAGAATGTTTGTGAGTTTAAGCCCATTTCTTGTAAGTTTGGAAGAGAAGCTGAGCTTTTCAGGCCAACATTTCTGGTTTAGTATCAAAACAAGAAAGATAAGTGATGCATCTCTCATTTTATTAACTCAATCCTATACTCTGGGAAGATGATGTAGGGATTATGATTATGATTATGATTAACCGAATCTTAAAATCGCAACTCAAATAGAGCTTTATGAAATGTTTTTCTTTTCTATGTCAGATAACTGTAATGCCTAATAATGTTCGTTTCTTTAATCTGAATATAAATGATAGGCATCCTCTTTGCTTTTATTCAGAGTGTGATTAAATTCTACTTTTTAATTTATATTTCTCCTAAGTTTTAACATTTTAGATTCTATTCAACACAGTTTCCAAGCATGATCCTAACCAGAAAGGCATTCTTTCTCAAAGCTCTACTGTGAATCATCATGTAACTATGCCTAAATATTTGCCCATCTTCTTTGAGTCAGTTTATTTCTAGTATCCTTGTGGCACCAGACAGAAGAACTTGTAAGCTTGCAGCAGAGTTCTGAACCCTGATTAAATCTCATAACTGAGAATGGCAGAATTTTGAACAAGCTCTTTACCAGATTCCTATCCTAGAACACAGAAACATGAAAGCCCATTAGGAGGACCATGACAATCAGTCATGTAGAGACAACACTTGAAGTTTTCCCCCAGGCAAATAGGGGTCCCTAACTTTTCAGACTGAGCCAGTAGGAAGATCTACCCCTAGATTCCAGTCTACCCTCAAAATGTTTATACTGTCCCTGTCCATAAGAAATGAAGTGCATGGCTTACTTCACCAAAGATTGTCTGAGAGTGCTTGACTTACTTAGCTGTAATTCTCCAAAGAAGAGTTTTCTCTCCTAAAGCTTTCCTCACTGGAGCTTGCCCTGGCTCAACCATCCTGGTGTGGGAGCTTGACTGCAGTCACTTCATGCTCAGTGGCTCCAACTTTGGCTCCTAGCTGTCCACTGCATCTTACCAACTGCCTTGGTCTGCCTTCCCCTTGGAGAGCTGTAACACTTTGCACTTTCTGGTCATGCATGGGCCCTTTGAGTTATTTGATCCTTCCAGCTGGGCAAAGGAATCCGCACAGGTTGTGCTCTAATCCACAGACCTATGTAGAGCAGCACATCCTCCTCTTGGTTCTTTGCCATCCTCTTTCCTCATGCTTCCTGGACTGTTCAAAAATTAGGGCATTCTAGCTGCATGTGTAGCAGAGGATGGCCTAGTCGTTCATCAATGAGATGAGAGACCCTTGGTCCTGTGAATGCTCTATGCCCCAGTGTAGGGGATTGGCAGGGTCAGGAAGCAGGAGTGGTTGGGTTGGTGAGCACGAGGAGAGGGGAGGGGATAGGGGGTTTCAGGAGGGGAAACCAGGAAAGGAGATAACATTTGAAATCTAAATAAAGAAAATACCTAATTAAAAAAAAAAAAAAAGTTAGAGCATTGTCTCCATGATCCTTGTGTTGCTTCCTTTGGGCTTCTTCCCAGTGTATCATTTTCCTTTTGTTCCACTAAATCTCTGTTTATTAATTAAATTCCTTCATGACTATAGTCTCTCTATCCATATTTGCTTTATATTGTTAAAATGTCATATATAATACATGTTACTTGTTTCTTTATATATGATGTATAATGTCTATTTTGTTCATAGCTGGAGACTCAGCATGGTAAATATTATATAGTAAAATCCCAATGCCTTATTTGCTGACTGAGTAAAAATAACCTATCAGATAGATTAATGAACTGAGCAAACACACTCCTAAGAAAAGTATTTAAAAGAAATTTAAATAAAACTCCGAATGAGATGAAAAATCATGTTTATTATTAATTTTTGTTTAGGTTTTCTTTATAAGTGATTTTCTGGATATTTTAAAACTCATAAAATTGATGAAGGTCACAAGACCACATAAGAACTATGTGTATACTCAAGTAACATCCGAAAAGTCTACACTGGCTTTGAAGTCTTTAAAACTATGCCTACTGAGTCTATACAGCATATTCATTATAGACAATACTTCTAAAGAAAAGTGGTGTTTCTCTCAGATTTCAGACACCTTTTAGCGACAGTATACTGAATGATGCTCTGCACTCTATCATTCTCCATGTTTCCCATCATCTGGATGATACAACATAATACAAGCTGAAGCACGCCTTAGACTTTTATCTTTTCTAGCTATGTAAAAGTTAACTTGTGGCTTCACAACTTCAAAAATGTGCTTCCTCATCTTGATTTCCTTCCCCTTTATCATCCAACTGATGAGTCTTTCCTTTCAGAACAGAGATACATACTCAATATCTTAATTCCTAACATCTAGTCCAGGCTATGAAATACGGTGAAAATCTGAAGATTGGCCTATAGTTTTCAAAGTGTGCTTCAGGATGACCTGGGAGCTGAGTTCCTTTTCTGAGTTTATCATAGTTGTTGCAAATATTTTACAGACATGAACTTAACTTCTTAAAAATAAGGCATTTGAGAATAGTGATATTTTTCTTAAATAGCTTTCTGATTTAAGCTTCAATAGTTATTAGCTCAGTGAAAGCAACCATTAGACTCATTCCCAAATTCCAGAAGCCGTTAATGTGAAAGAGAATTTATTTTCCCATATGATAGTACTTAAAATAAAACTACTTTAGGTTGTGAACAAAAATTATTTTCTAACTGTCTGAAAAAGTCATTTTAACAATGTAAATAACACAAAATATCACCTTGAAATGTGTGACTTTTCTAAATAAGTCTCTTTATCTGTATGTGAAGCACAAGAAGAAAAGGGGTGGGGCACAGGAAAATACAGGGGTGATTTGAGGCCACAAATGAAAACCTTACATGGTGGAAAACTCTCAAGTGAACAAATATAAATAATGTGAAACTAAGAACCAAATATGTAGGTTTTGGAAGAAGAAAGTATAATGCTTGTAGAGGAGTTAAAAGGAATTCATGTTGGAACTGGACAAGGTGCTGGGTGCTTGCTGATCCTACAATGGACCAGAGAGTGACACTCATGCTCTTCACACATGTTTGCATGCCTGTGCCTCAGGGGTCCACTAGTAGAACCACAGTCTAATGGAGTTGCTGTTAGAATGTGACTGGACCTTCAAGAAGAAAGGCATAGTGGGAAGTCTTTTGAAAACATGTTTTTAAGAGAGTTTATTGGGAATCTTATCTTTTTCCTTTTTTCTTAACCTTGTCCTCTTTTTTTTTCTTTACTTTTATTAGGATGATTTGCAGCATTGTTCTTTCAACTAATCTTGGCAGGATGTATAAGCTATTGCCCTTCTTTCTTTCTTTTGATGCTAACTACCTCAGATATTCTATTACAATGATGGAAAGGTGAGTGGCTAACACAGACTATGAGGGTCATATATTGAGAACTCAGATGAACTAGAAAGACTTAAGGGCTGAAATGTAGGGTGTTTGTTTTGTCAATTAAAACAATAAGAAGAAAGAGGAACAGTTGAACAAAATCTTTTTAGCCTCACTGATGTAGATAAGTCTTATTTTAGTAAGTAATATTAGTAATTAATATTGCCTTTTTAATTTTGAAGCATTCAGCTCCATGTTAATCTGCACATACACACAGAGGGTCTTTGCATGGAGGCAGATGGAAAAATCAAATCATTATGGTTAGACCTCCAGACACAACCTACTGGTAATTTTAAACTACAGTGCATGGGGAAGGAGAAAGGAGTTGGCATTGATAGGTGGTAGGCCTTGTATAAGAACAGGGAGACATCTGCAAGTTTTCCTGTTCTGCCCTCCCACATATTAGAAGTTGTACCAGAAGCATCTGAGGACTTCATTCCAAGGCTTAACACAGAGAGCTCTTGGAATGAATGCTTCTGGCTAAGGAATGCATTGAAATGAATGAAGGGTATGAGTAACCAGAGGGGAGTGAGTCAGGAATTGTAGCTCCCTTCAGAGCTTGTGAGGTGTTATTTACTGTATGTTTCTCATTTGGGCAGGCAGGGAAGATTTGTCTGTGAGGCTGGCTACATGGTATTTTCCATTGTCACTAGTTGTAAGAGAAAACCACTCACTGAGTTTCACAAGAACTGAAAAATTCAACATTGTAAAAGTTCCATGCACATTATGGTGAGAACAAAAGGATGCTGAGGTAATTTTGAAACAGAATTGCCAACGGATTTTAATCCAGAAGTGGCTTCTCTGACCACACCCAAAGACATCCTAGGTTTATGTGATAAGGCTAGCATGCCTTATCCTGAGTATACACCTTTAAGATAAAATTAGTTTGTGGAAAGGAGTTTGACAGATACATCTAATTGAGGGACAAACAAAGTGACTAATCAGAGAATGATTTGATAGGATGAGTCAGAAATAGAATATGTCTAACTCTTACTAGAACAACACAGGAAAAAGAACCTACTTAGGAGCACTGCCAGGTGGAGGAGAGAGAGAGAGAGAGAGAGAGAGAGAGAGAGAGAGAGAGAGAGAGAGAGAGATGTCTGTGCAGTCAGAGCAGTGCAGTACAGTAGAGTAGGGTTGAGTTTGTGAGTTCATGTAGTTCAGTACAGTCAGCTGAGGCAGTTGGAGCTAGAGAATAAACAGAATCCAGAAAATAAGAACACATTTCCAGTTAGTGTGAGGCCAAACAGAGCAGTTCAGTGAGAAGCTGTGAGAAGCCAGATTGAATCGGTCAGCTTGGAGAGGAGATTGACCCAGAACACTTCAGTTGAACAGTCAGCCAAAGTTCAGAAGGAACTAGAAATGATGAGCTTATTCAGCAGTAAACATTTGAGACAAGTACATCAGGGGAAGAAAAGAGGCATTTATATCTGGCACCCAATGTGATTGGAAAAGAACAAAGCCCACCAACATTGCAGAAAGCAGAGGACATCTGACAGAAATGTCACAAAGTTGCAGAGAACAGAAGACATCTGACAGAAAGCCACAGAGGAGAAATTCTCCAGGGATCATCTCCTGAGCAATCATCAGTTCTTTGAGTGTGGCTGGATGTCCAGAGAGACCCACAAGATTCCTAAGTGCAGGATCCTTGAGCCCAGATCAAGGAATGAAACAGGAGCCACTGAGACAGCAAATCACAGTAAGCCATACCAATTATATAGACATTTTCTGCACTTAAAATGCATATATCCAGAAGATATTCCATCTGGTAACAAGGACACACGTTCCACTATGTTCATAGCAGCCTTATTCATAATAGCCAGAAACTGGAAAGAACCCAGATGTCCCTCAACAGAGGAATGGATACAAAAAAA
>LR749616.1:0-11129 GCA_902729485.2 Mus minutoides
ACTGCTGGATCTCATAGAGGCATTTCCTCAAGGAAGGTTCCTTTCTCTGGGATAACTCCAGAGTGTGTCAAGTTGATACACAAAACCATCCACTATAATTGACCCCTTGTCAATTTGACGCACAAACACATCACTATTAAGCCTCAAACCTTACTTTCTTATTCATTCCCAAGGTATAAATAACTTTAAAAGTCCCACCATCTTCAAAAATTTTACATGTTAAAATTTCAATCCCTTTAAAATATCCAACCTCTTTGAAATTCAAAGTCTTTTTACAGTTCAAAGTCTCTTAACTGTTGGCTCCACTAAAATACTTTCTTACTTCAAGTGGAAAAAATATGAGGGCACAGCCATGAACAAATTAAAATCAAACTATAACAGTCCAATATCTGTCTGTGATCCACTCACTATCTTCTGTGATCCTCCAAGGGTTTGGGCCACTTTCCAACTTTGCCCTTTGTAGCACACACCTTGTCTTTTAGGGTCTTGCTGCCTGTATTCCACTGCTGCTGCTGCTGTTCTTGGTGGTCATCTCATAGTACTGGCATCTCCAAAACTCTGCTGTCTTCCACTGCAGTTAGGCTTCACCAATAGCCACTCCTCTGTCTCTCTTCACTGTGCCAAGGCTCAAAGATTTTGCATGACCCATTCAGCCTTGGACCATCAATTGCAAGATTGCACCTTCACAAATGGCTTTCCATGACTTCTCACAGTGCTAAGCCTCAGATGCTCTTCATGACCCCTCTGTGCCTTCAAAACTACTACCACCTGGGTGACTCTTAAACATTACCAAGTCCAGCTGCTGCACTAGGTACAACCTTGGCTATCTCTGGAACACAGCCTTTGTGCTCTCAGAAAGCACTTCCCAGAATATTTCACTTCAATGATGCTGGATTCTTCTTAATCATTACTAATTTCTTAGTTCCAGCTAACCAACACTAATAGTCCCAGTAACATAATGGTTTTGCTTTAGTAGTTCTGATATCTTGTTAATCACAGCTGATTCTTCAGCCCCAGTTAACCAAAACCACAGAATCTTCACAATCAAAATAGCAACAGCCCTGATAAGAGCCTTTAATCTTCCATCTGAATTTTCATAAGCCAGGCCTCCATAGTTTTCATGGTTCTCAACAGAGATTGGGATTCAGACCTCTAAACAAAACTAAGGTATCTGGCTGGACATAAAAAGTGTCCTTATTTAATCTCTTTGAGCAGAGTTTATTTCAAAAAACTCTTAATATTATAAGTAGTCAAGTAGTCAAGAAGCAATGGATGCATGCCAATTGACAGCTCCATAGTCCATAGAACAAAATCTTTAATCCAAGCTAGGCAAAGGTGCAACTCCCACTGAACAACTCTTCTTATCACACTTGATGCTGTCAATATAGTCTCCTATCAGCATGGATACAAGTCCATTTATAAGTCTATATTCAGTCAAGCTGATTAATAACATTTACCATCACTTTTAGCTCTCTCATTATCAACATCTTTAACACTTTACTAATACACCAATGCCCATATCAAAACTTACCTAATATAAATTATATTTCACCTTTGTACAATTATAAAGCTATCACTAGCTTTATTTCCAAATAAACTGTGTCTGCATCTGTTAAGGACTGCTCCTTCCTGTGCCTGTAGTGTGTATATATGTGTGTATTATATGAGTTGTGAAAATATATGAGTGTGTGAAAATGTACATACATATGTGCATGTGCATAGTTTAGATTTCTAAGACTATAAAATTTTCTGTTGAACAGTGCACTGAACATTATTTCTCCAATTATTAAACATAAATTGTTAGGTCCTGAAGCTTGTATTTAAATAATTATGCAATATCTGAGAAGGTAAATTATATTTTCAAGTGTCTTTGACAGGGAATGTAATTCTTAAGATACTTCTTTCAGAATTGTTTTTAATATAATTTTTTTAAATAAAGTATGACAAAATCAATCTCTTAATATAAATTTTGAGTTTACAGATATTATAACTATATGAATAAATGTTGATCTATAATCCTAAGAGTCCGGTTAAATAAATGATCATGTAATATTAATGATTATACTGCAAACAATTCATATTTTTCATTTGAAATTAGTAAGCTATACATTAATAATTTGAGCTTCAGTGACAGCATTTGAAAATAGGCTACTCCCTTGGTAATATTAAAGAAAGTATTTGTCATATTTTGAAATGGTTGAGGAAAAACTTCCCAGTTTTTGGTAGATAAAAGCCCATGGTGGCTTTTATGTTTATGTATATATATATATATATATGATATATCTCTATTTATCTGTGTCTATTTATCTATCATCTATCTATCTATCTATCTATCTATCTATCTATCTATCTATCTATCTATCTATCAGAATTGCCACAATGCCAATCATGAAAACACTCCGTTATGTTATTGAATAGTCTATGGGAAGATCAATCATTCCTTCACATCATGTTAAATACAATGTATCAGATTGAAATTTTTGGCATGTAAGAGATTTTCTCTTCACAGCANAGATAAAACTATACAAGTAAGTTTTAGCTAGTGTGTATTATGGCTATATTCTAAATATCAGTAATTAGAGTAGTCTCAGTTTTTTGATGATTTGGTGGGTTGATAAATACATCTATTATCTTCGGAAGATTTCTTTGAGAACGTTCTTTCTGAAAATCTTTCCAACTTACTTAGAATAAAAATGAAAACCATACCCCCCCAAAATTATTGAAATGTTTTGATGCTTAAATCAACATATAATGATATGCTAAACTTCTAAACCGTTTCATTCTGTGTGTGTTTATTGCCATACTTACTCTCTTCTGACTGTATTTCTCCTATCATGCTAGAAAATCATCCACTAGACCACTAGGAACACAACCTTCAGTTTATGTCCCAAAGTGGAGATGAAGGCAACTCTTACATTTAAGTTTGAAGGAGAAAAAAAATTAAAGCAACAACAACCAAAAGGCAACACTCGATATTAGCACACATTAAAATAAAATCATTTTACTAGTAGAGCCCAAGTTGTTACACATAGAAATAACTGAGGATTCCAGTAAAATATTTAAGTAGAAGGAATGAGTAATGAGATATTAGCTAAGCTTGGAATTGAAATATGGTGAAATGCCACTATCTACAGAAGGAAGGTTTCCATGGTCTTTAATAGAATTGCCTTGAACCAAAATACTTGTTAAATAAAAGTCATAGAAATATGGAAGCATGTCTTCTTGTGTAATGAGTATTACAAAATATTAAGCTAATTAAACAATTAAGAAATGATATTGTGCTATCAAACACTTGCTAAAAGTGTTCCAATTTTATTGTGAAAATTTTTTTCTTAAAATGTCATTGCTTTAGAGCTGTTAATCAAACATCCTTTAGAACAATAACAATCCAAAATAATACTGATAAATTCATGTACCAAACACACAATATAGAACACCCATCTCAGATAGCAATCCAATTTGGTACCACATCATTCATAAAGACACTTAAGGCCTAGAAAAATGAAGCAAAATAGCTTCTAATGTTTTTTTATTATTATTTACTGAAGAAGCACTGTATTTTTAAACATTTCATACTTTAGTTTATTTTATTATCTTTAAGATGATAATGATAATTATGATAATATATGCATACTTCTGTTCACATGTGTATGTGTGTATGTATGTATGTGCATACACACATATTTGTTAGGAAGAACATGCAGAGGTCCTAGGACAACTTACTACAGGCATTGCTTACTCTTCCCACTGGTGTGTATTCTAAGAATTGAAATTGGTATGTCAGGTTAGCATCATGAGCCTTTACATTCTGAGCATGCAAACATTCCCAGAGATCTAGATAATATTAAGGAAATGTAATCTATTTAAAATGGGAGGGAGGGAAAGTATCATGATACAGTAAACTAAATAAAATAAAACATAGTGAATTATATAGGACAAATACAAATTTTAAATGAATACATTTTCTGCAAACAAATCAAATATAGAAGTAAAAGTATTTTGGGTCAAATATTTAAATAGATGTGAAGTAAGAAAATAATAACTGTCTATTATAGTAATTTCCTTGACTTTGAAACTCCAGTATTTTGTGATGGAACTTTTATAGATTATTTAAATTGATATTATAATGTTTACTCCATATTCTGCAGACGATTAGTAAAGTGTTAGGATGAAGATCTGGTACCTATTTCATTAATTACAAACAAGAATATTATATGAACAAAAATACTTAAAATAGTCTACATCAAATATTAATCATACAGCTCACATATGCACAAAGCAAATGTAAACAGGGAGTACCATTTCCAAATAAGATTGTTAATTTTCTAATTTTTATTCAGCTTTATTCTCTTAGAGTCAATAATCACACCATTTAGAAACACTGAATTTCAATCAGAGTTAGCATTATCCCAAAGATAATTGGTATAGAAATTTAAAATTATGTTTGATAGGCTTAATTAAGCCAGATGCCTATATTATAATCTATTAAAAATGTCAGACCGATCTCCCATGCTCATGGATTGGCAGGATTAATATAATCAAAATGGCTATCCTGAGGAAAGCAATCTACAGATTCAACGCAATCCCCACCAAAATCCCAACTCAATTCTTCACTGAGATAGAAAGGGCAGTTTGCAAATTCATCTGGAATAAGAAAAAACCTAGGATAGCAAAAATCATTCTCAACAACAAAAGAACCTCTGGGGGAATCACCATGCCTGACATTAAGCTGTACTACAGAGCAATTGTGATAAAAGCTGCATGGTACTGGTACAGCAACAGACAGATAGATCAATGGAATAGAATTGAAGACCCAGAAATGAATCCCCACACCTATGGTCACTTGATCTTTGACAAGGGAGCTAAAACCATCCAGTGGAAAAAGGAGAGCATTTTCAACAAATGGTGCTGGCACAACTGGCAGTTATCACGTAGAAGAATGCGAATTGACCCATTCTGATCCCCTTGTGCAAAGCTTAAGTCTAAGTGGATCAAAGACCTCCACATAAAACCAGAGACACTGAAATTTATAGAGAAGAAAGTGGGGAAAACCCTTGAAGATACGGGCACAGGAGAAAGATTCCTAAACAGAACAGCAATGGCCTGTGCAGTCAGATCAAGAATTGACAAATGGGACCTTATGAAATTGCAAAGCTTCTTTAAGGCAAAAGACACAGTCAGCAAGACAAAAAGGCCACCAACGGATTGGGAAAGGATTTTTACCAATCCCAATTCTGATAGGGGACTAATATCCAACATCTACAAAGAGCTAAAGAAGCTAGACTCCAGAAAAACAAATAACCCCATTAAAAATGGGGTACAGAGCTAAACAAAGAATTCTCAACTGAGAAAATCCAAATGGCTGAGAAACATCTGAAAAAATGTTCAACATCCTTAATCATCAGGGAAATGCAAATCAAAACAACACTGAGATTCCACCTCACACCCGTCAGAATGGCTAAGATCAAAAATGTAGGTGACAGCAGATGCTGGCGAGGATGTGGAGAAAGAGGAACACTCCTCCATTGCTGGTGGGATTTCAAGCTTGTACAACCACTCTGGAAGTCAGTCTGGCGTTATCTCAGAAAATTGAACATAGTACTACCAGAGGATCCAGCAATACCTCTCCTTGGGCGTATACCCAGAAGATGTTCTAATTGGTAAAAAGGACACATGTTCCACTATGTTCATAGCAGCCTTATTTATAATAGCCAGAAGCTGGAAAGAACCCAGATGTCGCTCAACAGAGGAATGGATACAGAAAATATGGTACATTTACATAATGGAGTACTATTCTGCTATTCACGAAATTCTTGGACAAATGGATGAATCTGGAGGACATAATCCTTAGTGAGGTAACCCAATCACAAAAGAAGTCATTGGATATGCACTCACTGATAAATGGATATTAGCCCAGATACTTAGAACACCAAAGATACAATCAGCAAAACCCATGAAAATCAAGAAGACCAACCTGTGGATACTTCATTCCTCCTTTGAATAGGAAACAAAATACCCATGAAAGGAGTTACAGAGACAAAGTTTAGAGCTAAGATGAAAGGATGGACCATACACAGACTAACCCACCGGGGATCCATCCCATAATCAGTCACTAAACTTAGACACCATTGCATAGGACAGCAAGTGTTTACTGAAGGGACCCTGATATAGCTGACTCCCACAGAAGTGGATGCTCACAGTCATCCATAAGAGGAAGCACGGGGCCCACATTGGAGAAGCTAGAGATAGAACACCAGGAGCTGAAGGGGTCTGCAACCCTAGAAGAGGAACAACAATATGAACTAAACCGAATCCCCAGAACTCGTGTCCCTAGCATCATATGTAACAGAAGATGGCCTTGTCAGCCATCATTTGGAGGAGAGGCACCTTGGTACTGCAATCTTTATATGCCCCAATACATGGGAATGCCAGGGCCAAGAATTGGGAGTGTGTGGGCAGGGGAGCAGGGAGGAAGGAGGGGGAAGGGGACTTTCAGGATAGCATTTGAAATGTAAATTAAGAAAATATCTTAAAAAAATGACAGACCTATATAGTTTATTAAAAAAGAAGTTGAACTTCTGATAGATTCCATTTCTTGTTCCTATAAATACCACACAATGGGATATCATAGATTTGTAAGAAAACATATACTTTGTGATGCATACATGTTCTAATAAGGATAATCAGGAGTTTATCTATTATACAGTGGCCAGGACATCTTCTTTTTTTCAGAACACAGTAAGGGAGGTAACCAAAGAGAGAATGAATAAATGGTTTGTGTGTGTGTGTGTGTGTGTGTGTGTGTGTGTGTGTGTGTGTGTGTGTGTATGTGTAACAAGAATAGAACTTGGTAGAAAACAGGGATCATAACTCACAGAAAGGAAAGAGAGACTTTGTATTTCTAAAGTTGAATGAAGTGAGAAGAGCCCTAATGAGGAGAATCAAAATGAAAAATTAATCATCAAATGAACCTGTGCTCAGGTATAAGAAAACTTATTGTTGCCTTAAAATCTATGTCTTCGGAAGCATTCTGTGTGGCCACACTCCCCGAAACACAAACAAGGTATAGTTGTCATCATCTCACATCTTGATAAGAGAATAAAAAAGAGACTACTATCATTATCTTCATTTTTATACACAGGAAATTAAAGCATAGAATTAAAGACAGTGTGAGACTGGGCAAAGACAAAAACCTCTACTCCTGTATTTGATCAAACTAAGTAAAAGTTGGAAATTTGAATTTTACATTTTTGTTTATGTCTCTCAACATAGTTGGCATAACTTTTACAATGGCATCTCAAAATGATATACTATCAGGGACAAAGGGTTCTGTTAAGATGACAAGCTCATGTAGAACACACACACCAAAAATGAGTATCTAAAATCAGAAAAGCTGAAAAACCAATGAAATAATAAAAGTAATCAAACAAGAGAGGTGTCCATGTCTTCCAGTTAAGGTTAGCACTTAATTTTTAGAATGCAGAGCAAGCAAGGAGTTGGGTCTCTGGGGATACGTGCTAAGGAGTTATCCTGATTGAATTAATTGATATGGGAAGATCCATTCTCTCTTGATGGGAATCCTGGTCTCTATAGAATTAAGAAAACAAGTTGAGCATCAGAATACATGCATTTATTCCTTTCTGTTCCCTGTTTATGGATTTTGTATAACCAGCTAATACACTATCTTAGTGCTTTGACAGCCCCCATAATATATAATAGGAGAAGATAGAAGCTAGGTTGTTTATGGAATTTTAAAAATAAATACCAAATAAAATTATATATTTTAATTAAATAAATAATTAATTAACTTTAAAATTCAAATTTTATACCTCTCCAAGTCTACCCTATGACTGTTCCACATCCCATACCTCTTCTCCCCTGACCCCTGTCCCAACAAGGATGTCCCCACACCTCAGCCCTCACCCACAAGACCTCTAAACTCCCTGGGGCATCCAGTCTCTTAAGGGCTAGGCGCATCTTCTCTGACTAAACCCAGACCTGGCTTTTCTCTGGTGTATTCGTGTTGGGAGTCTCATATCAGCTGGTGTATGATACCTGACTGGTGGACCAGTGTTTGAGAGATTTCAGGAATCCAGATTAATTGAGAAAGCTGGTCCTCCAAAAAATTATATATTTTATAAATTAATTGTTTTTAATCGCTGAGTAGTACTCCATTGTGTAAATTACCAAATTTCCTGTATACATTTCTCTGGTGAGGGACATCTGGGTTCTTTCCAGCTTCTGGCTATTATAAATATGGCTGCTATGAACACAGTGGAGGACATGTTCTTATTGCTAGTTGGAACGTCTTCTGGATATATGCCCAGGAGAGGTATTGCTGGATCCTCTGGTAGTACTATGTCCAATTTACTGAGGAACCACCTGACTGATTTCTAGAGTGGTGGTATAAGCTTGCAATCCCACCAACAATGGAGGAGTATTCCTAGGCAAATGGATGGATCTGGAGGGTATCATCCTGATTGTGGTAACCCAGTCACAAAAGAACTCACATGATATGAACTCACTGAGAAGTGGACATTAGCCCAGAAACTTCAAATACACAAGATACAATTTGAAAAACACATGAAACACAAGAAGGAAGCCCCAAATGTGGACACTTTGTCTTTTCTTAGAATTGGGAATAAAATACCAATGGAAGGAGTTATAGAGACAAAGTCTGGAACTGAGAAGAAAGGATGGACCATCCAGAGAGTACCCTATCCGGAGGTCCATCCCATAAACAGCCACCAAATGTAGACACTAATGCATATACCAGCAAGATTTTGCTGAAAGGACCCTGATATAGCTGTCTCTCGTGAAGCTATACCAGTGCCTGGCAAACACAGAAGTGGATGCTCACAGTAAGCTATTGGATGGAACACAGGGCCCCCAATGGAGGAGCTAGAGAAAGTAGCCAAGGAGCTGAAGGGGTCTGCAACCCTATAGGTGGAACAACAGTATGAACTAACTAGTACCCCCAGAGCTCATGTCTCTAGCTACATATGTAGCAGAGGATGGCCTAGTTGGCCATCATTGGGAAGAGAGGCCCCTTGGTCTTGTAAACTTCATATGCCCCAGTACAGGGCTAAGAAGTGGTAGTAGGTGGGTAGCAGAGCTGGGTGAGTGGAGGGTATAGGGGACTTTTGGGATAACATTTGAATTGTAAATGAAGAAAATACCTAATTAAAAATTGGAAAAAGTGCCAGGCTTGGTGGCACATGCCTTTAATCCCAGCACTTGGGAGGCAGAGGCAGGCAGATTTCTGAGTTCCAGGCCAGCCTGGTCTACAGAGTGAGTTCCAGGACAGCCAGGGCTATACAGAGAAACCCTGTCTCGAAAAAAAACAAAAGAAAAAAATCGGAAAATGTTTTAAAAAATTATATATTTCCAGTTTCTATTGTAGTTTCTGAAGATGCAGATGCAAATAATTTATAAAACATTAATTTAGTCGTGTTTACATATTGCTTCTATAGTAGCAGCATTTTTATTGGGTGGTTTACTATGCATATCAGGGTCTAAAGATGTCCTTATTATTACTGAGATCCTTGTGCAGTGGCATGTGAAAGCCCTTGAGAATATACTGGTAAATGGCAAGTATCTTCTTTTATATAAGTGAGATCCAGTGCCTAAGTTCTAGATGAGTCACTCCTTTAGTAGCACATTAGAATATAATGAATAACAAATTAATATTAATTATAATGAATAACAAATAAAGCACCACAAAGTGCTTTATTTAATTAATGTTGTTCAGATAATTAAAGTAAAGATATTGGAAGCATTGAAATTCATTCAGAAGGGCTTTTCTGAAAGTCCATGCAAGAGACAAGCTATGATTTTCCATATAAAAACAACAAGATCAATTTAAAATGATGTGACTCAAAGCGCTGGGAAAATTGACATATTAAACCAAACTGGTACGAGTTAGTTATTACAGTAACCTATTTATTACACTTAAACATTCATACTTTCAAACATTAAGATAGGGTTGAAATTTCTGAGAAAATCAGACTTATCTTTGTAAGTCATATTCTTTAAATCAAAGTAAATCTTAAAAAAAATAGTCATCAAATGGTATGATACTAATAGTCATATAATAGCATTATAAATAGGTCTGTCCATTTTGATTCCTGTCTTTAATCCCCACATTTGTTAAGACAAGGAAAACTGATAAAGTCAGCTAGGGTTACAGAGAGAGACCATGTCTCCCTCTCCCCTCCCCCAAATCTTTAGAAATAAACATAGTCAAAAGTGTATATTCTTACATTTTGACATTAAAGTCCCCACATGTATTGTGCTGAGATCACAAACAGTTCAATTGTCACCTCCCTTCACATTTCCCTGCAGAAGTGAGCAGATCTTTAGAAACCAGGAATACAAAGTCATATTTGGAGAAGGAGTTGCTTATAGATAATTTTTATTAGTAACAGCTGAATGCAGCTGTTTTCACATTCATTTATCTAGTCTGCTACATGATTATCAAAACATGGAAAACACAAAGAAAAATAAATAAGAAGAGTAAAGTGGCAGACCCTTATTACCAGCACAGAACTGTTCTTGGTCCCAGTGTATGGCCACATTTAAATAATTTACTCTGACCTTGTTTCCCCAGGTTCTTGCTGGTTTTATGTTAAAGAAGACAGCCACAAGAACAGAATCCCAACTCTAAAAACAAAAATGACAGGAAGCAACAATTACTGTTCCTTAATATCGCTTAATATCAATGGCCTCAATTCTCCAATAAAGAGACATAGACTATCAGACTGGCTACACAAACAGGACCCGACATTTTGCTGTCTACAAGAAACACACCTCAGGAAAAACAAAAGACACTACCTCAGAGTGAAAGGCTGGAAAACAATACTCCAAGCAAACAGCCCTAAGAAAAAAGCTGGGGTAGCCATTCTAATATCGAATAAAATAGACTTTCAATCCAAAATTATCAAAAGAGACAAAGAGGGGCACTTCATACTCATCAAAGGCAAAATCTTCCAAGAGGAACTTTCAATTCTGAATATCTATGCTCCAAATGCAAGGGCAGCCACTTTCATTAAAGAAACTTTAGTAAAGCTTAAATCGCACATTGCATCTCACACAATAATAGTGGGAGACTTCAACACCCCACTCTCATC
>LR749616.1:11308-44395 GCA_902729485.2 Mus minutoides
ACTCTGGAAATCAGTCTGGCGGTACCTCAGAAAATTGGACATAGTACTACCGGAAGATCCAGCAATACCTCTACTTGGCATATATCCAGAAGAGTTTCCATCTGGTTATAAGGACACATGTTCCACTATGTTCATAGCAGCCTTATTCATAATATCCAGAAGCTGGAAAGAACCCAGATGTCCCTCAACAGAGGAATGGCTACAAAAATTTTGGTACATTTACACAATGGAGTACTACTCAGCTATTAGAAACAATGAATATATGAAATTCCTAGGCAAATGGATGGATCTGGAAGATTTCATCCTGAGTGAGGTAACCCAATCACAAAAGAACTCACATAACATGTACTCACTGATATGTGGATACTAGCCCAGAAGCCTAGACTACCCAAGATACAACTTACTAAACACATGAATCTCAAGAAGAATGAAGTTCAAAATGTGGTCTCTGTGCCCCTTCCTAGATTAAGAACAAAGCAAACACTGAAGGAGTTACAGAGATCATGTGTGAAGCTGAATCAAAAGGATGGACCAACCAGTGACGGTGGCTGCCAGGGATCCCTCCCATAATCAGCCACCAAAATAAACACTATAGCATATGCCAGCAAGATAATACTGAAAGGGACCTGATATAGCTGTCTTGTGGGAGGCTATACCAGTGCCTGGTAAACACAAAGTGGATGCTCACAGGCAGCTATTAGTTGGAATACAGGACTCCCAAGGTAGGAGCTAGAGAAAGTACCCAAGGAGCGGAAGGGGTCTTCAACCCTCTAGATAGAAGAATAACATGAACTAACTAGTTCCCCCTGCGCTCATGTCTCTAGCTGCATATATGGAAGAAGATGGACTAGTTGGCTATCATTGGGAGGAGAGGCCCCTTGGTCATACAGACTCTATATGCCCCAGTACAGGGGAATGCCAGGGCCATTACGTGGGAGGGGGTGGGTAGGGGAGCAGGGCGGGGATGCGGAAGGGTAAGGGAAAATTTCTGGATAACAGGTGAAATGTAAATGAAGAAAATATCTAATAAAGAGAAAAAAAAATCAATTGGAGCCAAGTGCCTTCAGCTCTGTCTTTTTTCATTTCCAAATCTGAGAGGTTGCAAATTATGGAAGACATTTTAAAATTACTGATATGTTTTTTATTCTTTTTATTACTTTCTAGCAAAATATTTGACATAGTGTTTAGAGACATGTGTTAAACTACTCTGTTGTGTGAGCTACACATAAAAGCAAGCCATAGTCATCAGACCAAACTGTCATGGTGGATCCCTCAATATTCACAAGTAAAAATCTCATTTCTTGAGCCCTCAAGTTTATTCTTTTCATAATTTTTAATATTTGTCATGATAAACAGGTTTGACGATTATGTCAACACAGCATGATTAATATAATCATTTTGAATTTTCAAATTCTCGAAATGAATTTTAGATATATTCCCAACTTTTTAATTTAAATGTGCCTACATTCTGTCAAATAACATTAATTGTTAATGTTACTTGAATATTTTCCAAGTATCAGGCATATATATAATTGTAACTGCCATTTTTGCCCCTAACATGGACAAGGTCAATAAGGAATAGGAGACTCAATGATTTCTAATTTGTGCAGCTGATAGAGCATATTCTTCTGCTTCCCATAGAGCAGGTAATAATAAATTTGTCAATAACCATATATCTTATATACAATCAATGTGTTGTTGAAGACAAGCTTCTTCATATAATCTTATTATATGGATTGTCTCCTGAGCAAAAGTTAAAGCTTTACAAAAGGAAATCAAAACCCATTCCTAAAATGTTTGGGTCTCTGAACAAACCCCCTGCCCCAGAAGCAGGACACGTCAGAACCAGAATATTCTATTACGTTTGGTCTGAGTCAGCCTCGTTTCAACGAAGACCCAAACATGTTTTCACAGGAACTAGCTAAAAGCCATATTTTCTGTATACAAAATTAATTACACATGGCAAGACCTCCTGACCAATGTCTCTATTACTGTGATGTTACTATTGTTGCTATTTTTATTTTATTAAAACATAAATGTCTTTTTGTTCCCTGATTTTAAACATATGCATGCTAAGTTATTTATATATCCATTTTCATGTGCATTTTACATCTGACAAGGCAACTCTCTATAGGACCTTTTGACTGACCCACCTGTCATTATTATGGGGTAACAATGTCACCTTTCTAGTGTACTATGAATTACAAAGGATTTGTAAAACACACCATCCATCATGCTGGCACTAAGTGGGTTTTCAAAGTAGATAGGAGATATCACAAGTGCTCTTTAGATGGTTACCAGAAAGCACAAATTGGAAGCTTATACAAAACAGTCCTATGATGAATGGATATGACAGCTCTTCAAAGTAAAGGAGAACTCCTCTGCAAATAACCTTGTCAAAAGCGAAAGTTGTGGAGAGATTTTCTGGCCGTCAAAATAGAATAATTTAAAAACTTGTTAATGGCTCTGCCTCATAGAAATTCATAAACACTGAATGCATTGAAAAACCTGAAAGGAGTTACATCTGAATCAACAGCAGCATCTACTCAGGACAGCTATGAAGCACAACCCACCATTTCCCTACTCATTAGTCTATGTGAGTGTCAGTGTAATAGTGACCCTTTAAAACACTGATGCAGCATGTATTCCCATGTTTGTATAACATACAATGGTCCACTAGAACAGTTTTAGTTTTGAATATGCTAATCACATTATTTGACTTTTAAAAACAAGTCAGTCGTACATTCTTTCTTCATATATCTACTTACACACTCTGTAAAGCATATTTATATTTAGAATTAAAATACCTATTCTTTTTTTATTAGAGAATTTCTTCATTTACATTTCAAGTGTTATCCCAAAAGCCCCCTATATCCTCCCCCGCCCTGCTCACCTACCCTCCCATTACCACTATTTGGCCCTGGCATTCCCCTGTGCTGGGGCATATAAACATTGCTAGACCAAGGGCCTTTCTTCACCCTGATATAGCTGTCTCCTGGCAGACTTTGATAGTCCCTGACAAATACAGAAGTGGATGCTCACAACCATCTATATGGCAGAACACAGGGTCCCAAATGTAGGAGCTAGAGAGAGTACCCAAGAGCTGTAGGGGTCTGCAAACCTATAAAATACCTATTCTTAATGTCTTCACCTAAGTCACAAGACTAACATTTTTTTTTTTTAATTAAGGTTTTGAAACAAAGGTTGTGTGTGTATGTGTATGTGTGTGTGTGTGTGTGTGTGTGTGTGTGTAACTGCATTTAGGCCTTCAAAAATTCCTTCAGTTGAAGTTATATTTCAAAGGAGTACATTTTCATATGTGATTCCATTTTCATTTTCTCCTTTTTAATTATTGGTTTATTATTCTTTTTAAAAATTTCTCTACTAGAATTGTGAGCTTACATAACTTTTAAAATGGTAAATTGGTCAGAAGTAATATTCATAGAATTTGGTGAAATTGGACAAATGCTTGGGAAAACAGTTTATTATATGAAATAAAATATCTAACACATAATACTGATAAGATAAATAAGTACAAAATTCTGCGATGTCTGAATTCAGGTCAACAGAATTTATATCTAATGTTTTTCCAGTCTTCCTGGGAGACAGGTTAATGGGAAGAGAACTTTTCGCTTTCCCCAAGATCAGAAAATCATCAGTGTTTGTCAAGAGAAATTAAAAAACAAGTAAGTAAGAGTTAGTCCAAAGATTTCCTAGTCTTGCTTTGTTGTTCTGTTCGGGGTTAGGGTTGCCATTTTCCTTTTTTCTTTTTTCTTTTCTTTTCTTTTCTTTTCTTTTCT
Organism: Mus minutoides; assembly: GCA_902729485.2. Lineage (NCBI taxonomy): Eukaryota > Metazoa > Chordata > Mammalia > Rodentia > Muridae > Mus > Mus minutoides. The sequence goes on from LR749616.1 coordinate 15,109, forward strand.
TTTCTTTTCTTTTCTTTTCTTTTTTCTCTTTTCTTTTCTTTTCTTTTCTTTTCTTTGTTTTATTTATTTATTTATTTATTTATTTATTTATTTATTTATTTTGGCCAAGATGGATGATATGAATGATTTGAATATACTTGAGCCAAACAGAACAATAGTGAGAACAGAAAAACAAGTTGGTATGTGAGGGCTTGAAGTGTATGATGGTTCACATTGTGCTAAACTCATGGCTTCTGAGCCAAGTCACTGGTGTTGACTCCTTCCCTATATTTTCATTGATAAATGTGTTGCTCTTATTGGCAGAGAACTTATGTATTGTCAAATCAAGTTTGGAAGATAAAAATATTACATATGCACACACACAGACACACAAACACACACACAATTAAATTTAATTAGTAATAGAAACTCTTCAAGTTTGTGTTGGCTATATGAATTTCTACTACAAGTCACTTTCCACCAATATAGGATAGAAGCCTGATTAACATCTAGTACACATGCATTCACCACAAACCTCAGGAAACCCAAAGAAAATAAAAGTATGTTGCAATATTAGAGACATTGTTTATTCTATTTTCTTAAGTAATTTTATATAGTACCTTTACATTGTTTAAATATTCCAAGTTTTGCATATAGCTAATTATAAGGATTTTAACATATATACACAAACAGTAAAAATACAGCACAATTCCATTAGTGTTCAGTAAGGCAATACACAATTTAGAAAATGGATTAAGCATGTCTGATAAAAATTATACTTTAAATTGAGGAAGAATGACTGCTATATAAAATAAAATATGCCATTATATATAACGTGCATGTTGGGTGCACTCTAGAAAAAACCAAGAAACTCATCTTTCAAGAAATCCAAAAGAATTTTTGATCTTAGCCATTCTTACTGGTGTGAGGTGGAATCTCAGGGTTGTTTTGATCTGCATTTCCCTGATGTTTAAGGATGTTGAACATTTTTTCAAGTGCTTCTCAGCCATTCCGTATTCCTCAGTTGAGAATTCTTTGTTTCACTCTGTGCCCCACTTTTAATGGGGATATTTGATTTTCTGGTGTCCACCTTCTTGAGTTCTTTATATATATTGGATATCAGTCCCCTATCTGATTTAGGATTGGTAAAGATCCTTTCCCAATCCATTGGTGGCCCTTTTGTCCTGTTGACAGTATCTTTTGTCTTACAGAAGGTTTGCAACTTTATGAGGTCCCATTTGTCAATTCTTGATCTTACAGCACAAGCCTTTGCTGTTTTGTTCAGGAATTTTTCCCCAGTGCCCATATCATCAAGGATTTTCGCCACTTTCTCCTCTATAAGTTTCAGTGTCTCTGGTTTTATGTGGAGGTCCTTCAACCACTTAGACTTGACCAACTTCTCTAACTTGACTGAAATAAAATCACCAGTCACCTAGTGTTTATACGAAATAGTAATAAATGGTTACTTGAAGTAACCAACCTTGGGTTGGTTTGATATGCCATCTTTTAAACAATAATACCATCTTTTAAACAATAATATTGAGTGTGCAAAACTACTCTTGAGTCAATTTATCAAGCAATTATTCTACAGTCCCAGAGTTTTTAAGGCAAATGGATGGATCTGGAGGCCATCATCCTGAGTGAAGTAACCCATTCACAAAAGAACTCACATAACATGTACTCACTGATATGTGGATATTAGCCCAGAAACCTAGACTACCCAAGATACAATTTACTAAACACATGATACTCAAGAAGAAGGAAGATCAAAAGGTGGACATGTCACCCCTTCCTAGAATTAAGTACAAAGCACACATTGAAAGAGTTAAAGGGAGCATTTGTGCAGCTCAATCCAAAGGATGGACCCAACGACTGCGGCTGCCAGAGATCCATCCCCACAATCAGCCACCAAACATAGACCCTATAGCATATGCCAGCAAGATGGTGCTGAAAGGGCCCGGATATAGCTGTCTCGGGGGAAAATATACCAATGCCTGGCCAACATGGAGGTGGAAGCTCACAGTCAGCTATTAGATGGAACACAGGGTTCCCAAAGAAGAAGGAGCTAGAGAAAGTACCCAAGGAGCTGAATGGGTCTTCTACCCTCTAGGTGGAAGAATAACCATGAACTAACTAGTACCCCCTGAGCTCATGTCTCTAGCTGCATATATAGAAGAGGATGGCCTAGTTGGCCATCAGTGGGAAGAGAGGCCCCTTGGTCATGTAGACTTTATATGCCCCAGTACAGGGGAACGCCAGGGCCAAGGGGTGGGAGCGGGTGGGTAGGGGAGCAGGGCCGGGAGGGGGGAGGGTATAGGGAACTTTCTGGATAACACTTGAAATGTAAATGAAGAAAATATCTAATAAAAGTTGAAAAAAAAAAGAAATCCAAAAGAAGCTAGGCACACAAGCATAATGTCACCTCTAACAAGAAAAATAACAGGGAGTAACAATCACTTTTCCTTAATATCTCATAAAGTCAATGGATGCAATTACCTGATAAAAGACAAACTGGATATATAAACAGGGCAGAACACTTTGCTGCATCAAGGAAATGCACCGCAGTGACAAAAACTGACTCTACCTCATAGTAAAAGGTTGGGATACAATTTTCCAAGCAAATAGTCCCAAGAAACAAGCTGGAGTAGCCATTCTAATGTCAACCGAAAGTTATCAAAAAGGATAAGTAAGGACACTTCATAATGTTTAAAGAAAAAATAAATTCTACCAAGATGAACTCTCAATTCTGAACATCTATGTTCCAAATGCAAGTGCATCCACATTCATAAAAGAAACTTTACTAAAGTTCAAATCACACCTCACAAAATAATAGTGGGAGACTTTACCACCCCATTCTTAGCAATGGGCAAATAATGGAAACAGAAACTAAAGAGAGACACAGTGAAATTCACAGAACTTATGAACCAAATGGATCTAAATATATTTATAGAATATTTTATCCTAAAGCAAAAGAATATACTTTCTTCTCAGAATCTCATGGCACCTTCTTCAAAACTGACCATATAATTGACCACATAAAAAGGCCATAATGGATACAAAAAGATTGAAATAATCCCATGCACCCTATCAGATCAAAATGGAATAAGGCTGATATTAAATTCCAACAGAAACAGCAGAAACCACACATACACATGGAAACTGAACAATACTCTACTCAATGATAACTAAGTCAAGAAAGAAATAAAGAAATTAAAGACTTTTTTAGAATTTAATGATACTGAATACACATCATAACAAAACTTATGGCATACAATGAAAGCAGTGCTAAGAGGACATCTCATAGTTATAAGCAAAAAGAAACTGGAGAGAGCATACACTAGCAGCTTGACAGCACACCTGAAAGCTCTAGAATAAAAAGAAGCAAATCCATCCCATAATCAGTCATTAAACTCAGACACTATGGCATAGGACAGCTAGTGCCTACTTAAGGGACCCTGATATAGCTGTCTCGTACAGAAGTGGATGCTCATAATCATCTATAAGAGGGAACACAGGGCCCACAATGGAGAAACTAGAGATAGAACCTCAGGAGCTGAAGGGGTCAGCAACCCTACAAGAGGATCAACAATATGAACTAACTAGAACCCCCAGAACTCGTGTCTCTAGCTCCATATGTAGCAGAAGATGGCCTAGTCGGTCATCATTGGGAAGAGAGGCCCCTTGGTACTGCAATCTTTATATGCCCCAATACAGGGGAATGCCAGGGCCAAGAAGTGGGAGTGGGTGGACAGGGTAGCAGTGAGGGGTTATGGGGAGGGTATTTTTGGAATAGCATTTGAAATGTAAATTAAGAAAATATCTAATAAAAAATTTGGAAAAAAAAAGAAGCAAATACACCCAAGGGAAGTAGAAGGCATAAAATAATCAATCTCAGGGCTGAAATCAACCAAGTAGAAAGAAAAAGAACTCTACAAAGAATCAACAAAACCAGGAGGTGTTTCTTGATGCAAATCAACAAGATAGATAAACCCTTAGGCAGACAAAACAGAGAGCACAGAGACAGTATCCAAAATAATAAAATCAGAAATGAAAAGGTAAACATAAGAACAGAAACCATGGAAGTTCAAAAAAATCATCAGATCCTACCAAAAAGTTTATACTCAACTAAGTTTGAAAATCTGGATGAAGTAGACAATTTCTAGACACACACAAGTACCTAAATTAAAACAGGATCAGATAAACCATCTAAACAGTCTCATAACCCTTAAAAAAATAGAAGCCTTCATCAATAGCCTCACCCCCCCCCCCACCAAATAAAAACAAGCCCAGGACCAGATGGGTTTAGTGGACAATTCTCTCAGTCCTTTAAAGGGGACCTAATACCAATACTCTTCAAACTATTCCACAAAATAGAAATAGAATGTACACTACCCAATTCATTATATGAAGCCACAATTACTTATACCTGAACCACACAAAGACCAAAAGAATAAAGAGAACTTCAGATGAATCTCCCTCATGAACATTGATGCAAAAATGCTCAATAAAATTCTTGCCAACAAAATCCAAGAACACACACACACAAAAATGATCATTGACTATGATCAAATAGGCTTCATCCCAGGGATGCAGGGATGATTCAATATTCGTGAGTCCATCAACACAATCCGCTACATAAAAAACTCAAAGAAAAACCACATGATCATCTTTTTAGATGCTGAAAAAGTATTTGAAAGAATTCAGGATTCCTTCATGTTAAATGTCTTGGAAAGATAAGAAATTCAAGGCCCATACCTAAACATAGTAAAAGCAATATACAGTAAACCAGTACCCAATATCAACTAAATGGAGAAAAACTTGAAGCAATTCCACTAAAATCAGGGATTAGACAAGGCTGCCCAGGTTTTCCTATCTATTCAACATAGTACTTGAAGTTATAGCTAGGACAATTGGACAACAAAAGGAGGTCAAAGGGATAGAAATTGGAAAGGAAGAAGTCTAAATATCACTATTTGCAGATGATATGACCATATACTTAACTGACCCCCAAAAATCCACCAGAGAACTTCTAAACCTGATAAACAACTTCAGCAAATGGGCTGGATATAAAATTAACTCAAACAAATCAGAAGCCTTCCTCTACTCAAAATATAAACAGGCTGAGAAAAAAAAAAAACTAGAAAAATGACACCCTTCACAATAGCTACAAATAATATTACATATCTTGGCGTGACTCTAACCAAGCAAATGAAAGATCTATATTACATGAACTTCAAGTCTCAGAAGATTGAAAGATCTCCCATACTCATGGATTGGCAGGATTAATATAATAAAAATCACCATTTTGCTAAAACCAATCTAAAGATTCAATACAATTCCCATCAAAATTCTAACTCAGTTCTTCATAGAGTTAGAACGAGCAATTTGCAAATTCATCTGGAATAACAAAACACCCAGGATAGCAAGAACTATTCTCAACAGTAAAAGAACTTCTGGGGGAATCACCATACCTGACCTCAATCTTTATTACAGAGCAATAGTGATAAAAAATAAGTGCATGGTATTGGTTCAGAAGAATGCAAATTGACCCATTCTTATTTCCTTGTAAAAAGCTCAAGTCCAAGTGGATCAAGTACCTCCACATAAAATCAAATACACTGAAACTTACAGAGGAGAAAGTGGGGAAGAGCATCGAAGACAAGGGCTCAGGGGAAAAATTCTTGAACTGAACAGCAATGGCTTGTGCAGTAAGATCAAGAATCAACAAATGGGGCCTCATAACATTGCAAAGTTTCTGTAAGGCAAAGAACACTCTAAATAAGACAAAAAGGTAACGGACAGATTGGGAAAAGATCTTTACTATAAAACCCTACATCTGATAGAGGGCTGATATCCAATATATTAGAACACAAGAAGTTAACTCCAGAGAACCAAATAACCCTATTAAAAATGGGGTACAGATGGGGCATTCTCTGGATGGTCCATCCTTCCATGGGTATTTTGTCCCCTATTCTAAGAAGGGATGAAGTATCCACACTTTAGTCTTCCTTCTTCTTGAGTTTCATGTGCTTTGCAAATCAGGATCCATCCCATAATCAGCTTCCAAACATAGACACTATTGCATATTCCAGCAAGATTTTGCTGAAAGGACCCTGTTATAGCTGTCTCTGTGAGGCTATGCCAGTGTCTGGTAAGTACAGAAGTGGATGCTCACAGTCATCTATAGGATGGAACACAGGCGCCCAAATGGAGCAGCTAGAGAAAGTACCTAAGGGGTCTGCAACACTACAGGTGGAAATGCAATATGAACAAACCAGTACCTACAGAGCTTGTTTCTCTAGCTGCATATGTAGAAGAAGATGGCTTCATTGGCCATCATTGGGACGAGAGGCCCCCCTTGGTTTTGCAAATTTTATATGTCCCAGTACAGGGGAACACCAGGGCCAAGAAGTGGGAGTGGATGGACATATACCCGTATCACTACTGGACATATACCCAGAAGATGCTCCAACTTGTTATGAGGACACATGTTCCACTATGTAGAGGAGCAAGGTGAGGTGAGGGTATAGGGAACTTCGGGATAGCATTGGAAATGTAAAGGAAGAAAATATCTAATAAAAAATTGAAAAAAAAATGGGGTACAGAGTTAAGCAATGAATTTTCAACTGAGAAATATTGAATGGCAGAGAAGCACCTAAAAAATGTTCAACATAATTACTCATTAGGGAAATTTAAATCAAAACAACCCTGAGATTCCTACTCATACTAGTCAGAATGGCTAAAATAAAAAACTCAGGTGATAGCAGATACTGACAATGTTGTAGAGAAAGAAGAACACTCCTCCATTGCTGGTGGGAATGCAAGCTGGTACAGCCACTCTGGAAACCACTTTGGTGGTTCCTCAGAAAAATGGACATAGCATTACCTTAGTACACAGCTATATCACTACTGGACATATACCCAGAAGATGCTCCAACTTGTTCCACTATGTTCATAGCACCCTTATTTATAATAGCCAGAAGCTGGAAAGAACCTGTCCTTAACAGAGTAATAGATGAAAAAAAAAGTTACATTTATACAATGGAGTACTACCTAGCTATTAAAAATGATGAGTTCATGAAATATATAGGCAAATGGATAGCATAGGAAAATATCATTCTGAGTGAGGTAACCAAATTGAAAAAGAATGCACATGGTATGCACTCACTGATAAGTGGATACTAGTCCAAAAGCTCCAAATAACCAGGATATATTTCACAGACAACATGCGGAATCTCAATAAAAAGGAAGACCAAAGTTCGGGTGCTTTGGTCCTTCTTAGAAGGAAAACAAAATACTCATAGGAGCAAATATGGAGATTAAATGTAGAGCAGAGACTGAAGGAAAGGCCATCCAGAGAACAACAATATCAACCAACCAGACCCCCAGAACGCCCAGGGACTAAACCATCAACCAAGGAGTACACATGGCTACAGCTGTATATGTAGCAGAGGATGTCCTTGTCATGCATCAAAGTGTGGAGAAGACCTTGGCCCTATGAAGGCAGAATAGATCCCCCAGTGTAGGGGAATCGATGGCGGGAAGGTGGGAGTGGATGGCTGGATGGGTGGAGTAACACCCTCATAGAAGCAGGGGGAGAGAGGATGAGATATGGTGTTTCTGGGAGGGAGGGAAACTGAAAAAGGGGATAACATTTGAAATGTAAATGAAGAAAATATCAAATAAAAATTATACATTAAATGAGGCAGAACAGCTGCTATATAAAATAAAATATGCCATAATATATAACTTATATGTTGGTTGCACTGTGGGTCCTACACTGTTCCACAGGATTCACATATACTAGTCATTTTAATTCTCACGGTGGTCCCCAAGTGATGCTTCTCATAATTCTAAGAAGCTCAGCATCATTGAAGAGGCAGAAAACAGTGGATTACTGCAAAATGAACTTTAACTCATTACATGGCTCTAGACACTGTTCTCTTAACCTGGAAGCTGAAATCACTACCAAATCTAAATACTTATGAAAGGCTGAGGAAGAATCCACACCCAGTTTCCCCTTCACTTATTTTCCATCATCCTTCATGACTACAGGCAAGCTGTATTTCAAATCCTAAGTGTGCGAACAATCACATCAATTTTCTCCTTCATTTCTTATGTGCATAAACAATCTCAAAGTGCAGTCCTTGCCATTTCTATTCTTTCCTTCTGTATCATCATATTGAAATTGGCCTCTTCAAATCCATAAATGAGATTCTCTTGAAAGATATGGGCTGAGGAAAATGTGAATAACTCAGTTGCACCTTCAACACCTTTGAATTAAATTCTTCTAACATGTTTTCACTTTCAAAACTTGATAAGCAAAGATTCTGCCACTTCCCTTCCTTCTTCCCAGCTTCCTGGCATTGCTACGTGGAATATATTCAATGGCTACTTTTTTATGCTGCATCTTGCCAGTTAGCTCAATTTAGATGAAAGCTGTTGTTTTCTAATTCCATTTCACTGGAAATGACAGAGACAAATGGTCAAATTACCTGGAGAGTTCCTTTGGCAGAATAGGATGCATAGGAGAAGAACAGATCTTGGCTGTGGCCTCCTCTGGCTTCTTCCCTGCAAGGTTGGCCATCAGGATAAAAGCACTGGCCAGTGCTTCTCACAGTGATGGTGCCTGGAGAGGACCCTGGAAAATCCAGCAGCACGGAATAGTTTATAAACTGTGTATCTTCCAAGCCCAATGCAATCCAGTGACTCTTAATCTTCTTTGAAATCTCCATGTCATCCTTGCTGTCATAGAGTTGTAGCCAATTTCTGAAAAATGTAAAAGCATATTTTAAAAACAGAGAGAAAGTCTTTACAATTTGGAGATATGACTGCTCATACGTGAGCTTTTATTAATAGTTTTTGTGGGACATGGAAAGATAAATGTGAAAAGAGCTGACCTAAGGAGATTTATGGAGTGATGGAGCTGAGGTATAGGAAGGGGAGTCAGACTGAATCAAAGCAGGATGAATTCGTGTTTTCAAGTAGATCTATGAAGAGCAACGACAACCATGGCTTTTATGACTTCTGTGTTTCATATCAATATCAACAAAATTTATATGCAATCAGTTCCAAACTAACTATCCTGTTTATTGAAATGGGTTGCATTTTGTTTAATAAAATCTCATATACAAGTATTGAATGTATAAATATTTACTTACTTAAAATAGCAGACATTGCTCAATATGGTTTTCATGCAATACTACATGAGTATTAGAAAAATTATATTGAAGAAATCACTATATTAAATAGACATATAAGTACAAACTGCCAAATCAAATAACGTTTGTGTTGTATTTTCTACACTTTATTTATTATTTTTATTTCTTTCTAAAAATCTCCAATGTCTAGTTTTGCTAGAAATCTTGGAGTATTGATAAAATGGCAAGTAATCTATTCACAGAACAGACATCGGAATTTAAACAAGTAATTTCATCTATTTTTTCCATTTGTGACTGAACTGAAAATGTGTACCTCTTATGACTTTTATCATTTTCCAAAGTATTTAGCATTTTTCTTTTATGTTACATTGCCTTTTCTATATACATATATTGTCTTTTTTTATTAATCAACTTCAAAAATGAGCAAGAAGCCTACACTAGAAACTGTAGTTTGGTTTCTTGTCATAGCTTGAAAGCTACCCAGCAGGAGAAGAAAGAGCAATGAAGCTCTTTCCCATGTGCTCACTTTAATGTGTGAGTGCTGTGTATAGATGTGGATGCATGTGTGCATGTCTGTAAAAGGATACGTATGAATGTACAGGGGTGTGTGTGTGTGTGTGTGTGTGTGTGTGTGTGTGTGTGTGTGTGTGCTTGTATGCATGCATGGGTGCTTGCATGCTTGAATGCATGTGTGTGGAGGTCAGACAAGGCTGTGAGATGTCTGCCTTAGTTAATGTCTGTTCCATTCATTGAGAGCTGTCTGACTTTTATCAGGCTCTCTTGCTGAACTGTTAGCTCTCTGATTATGGCTAATGACACTAGCCAGCCTCCTCCCAGACATTATCTGTCTCAGGCTCCTGAGTGTTGGAACTGTGTGAGCCATTAGAATAGTTGTACTTGTCTCCTGGACCCAGTTCCACTGTGGTGTCCTGTTCATTATTACCTTATAACATATCACGGCATAGCATACAGAATGCCCTGCTTCTTCTGCTACAAGAATATCTTGACCTTGAACTTTTCTTCTTCATAAATGCATATTAAAGCTTTAGTCTAAGATGCCTCTGTCAGGCTCATGTGTTAGAGTACTTGTTTCTTAGAGATATAGGAGACTAAGGAACTTCAGGAACTTGGTGCCTCAATAGATGACATAAGGCATTTATGATGGCCCTTGAGGGATCATCCTATATTGTTACAGAATAGCTTTCTGATTCTATATTGACAATGAGATATAAAAATTACACTGCAAGTTCTTCATCATGGAATGAGCCTCTAGTGTTACCATGCCTCCCTAACATGACAGACTAGGTCCTTTGAAATTATGAACCAAAGTTACATCTCTTTTGAATTGCTTCTGTCACATGTTGAATCATAGGGAGGAAAAAAATGCATAAGTATTGAAATAAGACTTTAATTCCAATGCCAAGGTTGCAAAGGGCATTCCATGGAAACTAAAGGTTATGGAGGCTATATCATCCTCATGAATAATGACATTAGTGCTTAATATTATTTCTCAGTTTTGATTGTACAACTCACTCCCATCAAATTGGTACTCTGACACACTAAATCTCCAAATGATGGAGTGGGAATTTAGTAGAGAGTAGTTAGATCGCAGGTAAAACTTACTCATTAATGCACTTAATGCCCTCATAAAAGAGGGCAGAGGATGGATTAGATGTTTTAAAAGTGTATAAGATAGAGCTAGAAAAAGGCTTCTGTGAGGATACAGGTCCATCTCAAAGATTGTAGATGCCTGAATCTTAGACTTCTCAGCTTTAAATCTCTGAAAATAAATTTTTTATTGTTCGAAAGTTGCCCAATTTAAAGCATTTTTGCCATAGACATTTGAGTGGAATATGACAAGTGACAAATTACTGGTGACTAAGAAGGTGCATAAAATTAAACTACTCATCTTAAACCTGCTACCACAAGATAATGCTAATCAATTTTTCTACCACCAATTTCATCCAAGAGCTCAGTAACTAAATAGTACTTCATTTTTTGCTTAATGCTAAAAATTATGTCCTGAGCAAATGGATATTTGGTCTCCTCACCTCTTACAATTCTAAATTTCTTAATTTAGTTTTTAATTATTGTTTAGAGGTGGCCTTTGGAAAATAATTGATGAAATAATCAAAAGCAATTCTAGTTGTTTTTATAAATGGGTTGAAAAGTTCTTGTTGTCCTGTTGCTGACAGATGTTCTTTGAAAGAGTATTGAACTTTATCACACACTCTGATACATTCATCAAAACAATCATATGATCTGTTAATAATGAGGATACACTAAAATAATTTTTCTCATATAAAAAAAAACAGCATTATTAACAAGATATATTAGAATTTGTAGATATTTTGTAATTTGTCTTATCATCCTCTTGTTTCTGATTTTAACATCTAATTTAAAAAGAAATGTAATGTTCATATTCCTCTCAGGGATACTTTTTGTTTAATTTTGTCAAGTTATTATACAAACCTCATAGATAGAAAGTATTTTCTTTTGATTTCTTCTCTGAGAGAGATCAAATAAAATGAGAATATTTGAAGAATATTACCTTTAAACTAAAGGTGGTCTGTAATTGATGTCTTATTATGGAAGAACTATGACCTGCTTGATCAATACCTGTAATACTATGTGCTTTTTCTTTTTTTGGTTCCTCTTTGAACCATAGGCCTTTCATCACTCTGTCCCACTTGCTACCAATCCTCAGAGTTAGAGGCTGTGGCTCATCACATACACAGCACCTGCCTTACTTCCCTTCACTGGTGTGTCAGTTCAACAGAACACTCATAAGAAACATAACATAACATAAGAAACTCGTTGTACCATGTATTCACATGAATAAATATGCATATGAAGCATATTTGTATTTTTTTAAATCAGTTTCAAAACACCAACCCATTGGGGTCAATTAGATCTTTCAACTTGCTACTACACTTAATGAATTAAGTTGGAATCCCAAACTCATGTAGTAGAAAGAAAGAACAAAATCTTACAAGTTGTTATCTGACCTCTATTCATGCACCATGGCTATGACACACACACATACACACTTACACACACACACACACACACACACACACACACAATCACAATCACACACACACACACACACAGAGAGAGAGAGAGAGAGAGAGAGAGAGAGAGAGAGAGAGAGAGAGAGAGAAAGTCATTTTTTACAAATAATGCATAACATTCCAAGGAGCAAAGCTCTTCATGTTTGATTTTCTTGTTGGACAGTAAGATTCTACCTTACAACCATCATAATGGCTCACATAAAAATTTCAATTGACAGCACATGGTGGTAAAAATGTGGAGAAAGAGGAAAACTCTTCCAGTGTTGGTGGGATTGCAAACTAGAACAGTCACTCTGGAAATCAATATAGTGGTTCCTCGGAAAATTGGAATTAATTTTATCTAATATATAGCTATACCACTCCTGGGCATATACCTAAAAGATGCTCCACCATACTACAGGGACACTTGCTCCTCTATGTTCATAGCAACTCTATTTGTAATAGCCAGAAATTGGCTAGACAAGCTAGATATCCCTCAAATGAAGAATGAATACAGAAAATGTGGTTCACTTACACAGTGGAATAATATTCAGCTATTAAAGGAAAGAATCATGAATCATGAATTTTGGATGCAAATGGATGCAACCTAGAAAAATATCATCCTGAATAACATAACCCAAACCTAAAATGACATGCATGGCATATACTCATTCATAAGTGGATATTAGCCAAAAAGTACAGAACACTTAGGATACAACCCACAGACTATAAGAAGTTTAACAAGCAGGAAGGCCCAAGTATGGATGCTTCAATCCCACTTAGAAAGGGGAACAACATAGCCACAGGATGCAGAGGGAAGGAGGGACCCGGGTGGGAGAGCAGAGTGGGAAGAGAAGAGGAGAATAGGATCAGGTATGGGCAAAGGGACAGGAGAGAAGTCCAGAGGGCCAGGAGAATGAATGGAAATATGCAGCCTGAGGGGAAGTGGGGGCACTCTGTAGAGAGTACCAGAGTCCTGGGAAGTGAGAGATTCTCATGACTGAATTGGGGAGACTTTAGCCAAAATGCCCAACAATGTGGAGAGGGAACTCAAAGAATTTACCTCAAGAAGATAGTCAAGGTCTCAAGTGGAGGGATGGGATTAAAATTTCTGAACCAGATTGTTCCTGTCTAAAAGGACCTCCAGGGACAAAAATGGAGAATGAAGGAAAGATGAGCCCGTGACTATCCCAACTTGAGATTCATCCCATGTGGCAGGAGCACCAAGGACTGACACTATTAGTGATGCCATGATGTGTTTAGAGACAGGATCCTGGCACAACTTTCCTCAGGGAGGCCTTCCCAACAGCTGACTCAGACAAAAGCAGATACATACACCCAATCATTGGAATGAAGACCTGGGCCCCTATGGCTGAATTAGGGGAAGGATTAAAGAAGCTGACTGGGAAGGTGACCCTATAGGAAGACCAGCTGTCTCAACTAATCTGGACCAGAGGGAGCTCACAGTTACTGAGCCATGAACCAGGCAGCATAATTAGGCCATCAAGGCCTCTGGCACTTATATACCAGAGGACTGCCTGGTCTGGCCTCAGTGGGAGAAGATGTGCCTAATCCTTGAGAGATTTGAGACCCCAGAGAAGGGGGATGCTTGTTGAAGGGCACCCCTTAGTGGGCAAGAGGGAGGAGGAATGGGATGAGGAACTGTGGGACCAGGGACTCAGTGGGGGATGCAAGGGCTAGAAGGTAAATAAATAAAATAATTTTTAAAAAATGTTATTCTTTCACTTGTACTTTAAATTTTGTTTAGCTTTATTTCTCCAAGGGTCATGTCTGAAGAGTGTGATATTTTTAGCAATAGGTCTTACTTCAAGTTGTGGGAGGCAATTTAGAGAAATGGCAACAGCCTATATTGTTTGGGGGACATTCTTATATTCCTCTGAACAGCAACATGAAATGGGGCTTCGGATGCTTGTTATTGGGTACTATTTTCAGCTCATACACACAACATCATTTAAATTATTTACATATGAAACATACATATATTTATATGTATATTTTAAAATATAAAGAACAATATGTTTCCCCATATCATTTGCAACCACTCTTGGTGTTCTTTCTTACTGCCCTCTCCCTCAGTATTTTCTTTCCTATCCTCTGTCCACATGAAGCACCCTAAGGATGTTCCCACTCTCTTGGTATAGTGTCTCTGTCATACTATCCTCCTCTCTACAATCTCCCAATGCAACACACATACAATGCTCTCTTTTTACTTTCCTGTTTCTGTGGCTGCTACTGGTTATATTTTCACACATAGAGATTTGGAGCTAGGATCCTCAGATAGGGGCGGGGAGAGGTAGAGAGAGAGGGAGAAAGAGGGGGAGAGGGAGAAAAAGAGGGAGAGGTAGAAGAAGAGGGAGAGGGAGAGGGACAGGACAGGGACAGGTACAGGACAGGGACAGGGAAAAATATGCATTCTTTGTATTATGAGTGCTGGATTACTTTCATCAATATAATACCTTTTAGTGACCTAAAATTCTCCATTCTGAGGAGTGGGTCTCAGCCTCATAATACCAGTCAATTCTTTGAAAACTGCCAAAGAATAGGAATCATAGGCATTCCTTCTCTATCACAAGGGTTGTGAACTACTGCAATACACTGCAGTATTGGGCCATCAACATATTTCCCATGGTGCAGTATTTTTTACCTTTATCTTGGAGATAAACAATAGCTCTCTCTATAGGAGAAACCCATGCCTGGTAACTTAGGGTAGAACCTGTAAGTGAGTCACCTGTAACTCACCTGTAAGGAAGGTAACTGTAACTTATCCCATTACTTGTGACTGGAGATTCATAAACCTTTGAGGAGTACCTGTTACTGCCCTCATAATTAGAAACTGTATTCTGAATACTTGCCATCTTAGTCTCAGGTAAGTGTAACTCTCACCCTCCTTCAAAGAAACTTCTTTTTGCAACAGTTGAAGAACATTAAGAAGACCCACAACTGGTCAAAATGCACACCATCATTATTTGTGGAGTGATCAACCTAATCCATACATGTGTAACACAATCAGTATACCTAAGGGTCAAGGAAAATCATAAAGTGGATATGGAAGGAATGTCTGAATCAGTTTGGCAGGATGCTCCTGTGAGATTGATTCTTCTATATATGATAGAAAAGCTGCACATATTTACATTCAGGAATATTGTTGCCTGAATAAGACCAGCATAACGCTAACACTACTTGAAATGCCAATGTGGATAGGGGGAATTATGCATCTCACATTGTCATCGGTTAATGCTTGGTGAAAAAGAGGATCAGTTTTCTTCAGAAATAATTTCCTACACAAGATGGCTAAACTGAAGTCCAAACTCAGATGTTGATGTGTGTATATATAAACAATAATAAATTGATTCAGTAGATTGAATATACTTTGGTGCGTGTGTGTGTGTGTGTGTGTGTGTGTGTGTGTGTGCAACAATAACTAAAAAAAGATATCCTAAATTTGGGGAGGGTGTGTAAGTTATTGTGGACTTTGGAAAGAGAGTGATTTTTAAAATAAGGGATTAACTAAAAGAAAATAAAGTATACCATATCTATACTACAGAGTCTTGATTTATAGTTGTGTTGTGTAAATTTTCACTTAAATAAGTCTTGTGAAACCAAGTAAACTTAAAATAAAATTGTTTTAAAATCATATAAATACATAAAAATTTCACTTAAATAACAGTCAACCTCTTATTGGTGTAAATGGAATGTTTGAGGGATTCTGTTTATGATCTAATTTTTCATAGACCCATGAACATGACTACATCTATTTTCAACTCTCTACATTTTTTAAAGCTTTCTATCCTGGCAGTAAATGGTTTGCAAGACATTGTGGGCACTTCTGTTATAATTAAGCAGGTTTCTATATTAAACCAGAAATCTTATTAAGGAATTAAGTACTATGCAATCTCAATTTACTAATCGAAAAACCTGCAAAAATGGAAGTCTGTTACTCCAAACCACAAGGTATTTATTTGAGAAAAAGTTTTACTCTGCCTAATTTTTAAAATAAGGGTTTCCATGGGCCAGCAGTTCTGGCAGGTAGCATAATGAACTGTCATGGCTGAGACTTGAATTTGGAATTAACTTTGGCGTTAATGTTCCATTGGCCAACAGAGACTTGATACGGGAGGATTTTTGGCTTTGTTAGACAAAACTGTTTATATCAATGTTAAACACCTGCTACTGGATGAGCCACAGAGCAACACTGATGTCAGAATTGGAGGAAGTGATGCATACAGTATTCGTAGTTCCAGGGTGACTGCCAAGAGCATAGTCTAAGCGATTGGGTGAAGAAAATATCTCAGGAGTGCTAGTCACATGCATTGTACAGGGAAAACCAAACAAAAGCAGAAAAAAAAAGAACAGAATATTTACTATTGCCCACTTATAATGTCATGAGTACATAGAAGAACAAATGCTCACACATAGTCTGTGACAGTTATTATCTGTATATTAAGAAGACAAAGGTTGGGCAAGAGAGATAATTCAAACAGTAAAATGTTTGTTTTGCAACACATTAAATGTGGAATACAGGAGCACATGCTTGTAATCTCNATAGTGCAGCAATTAATTCTTTTTCTGTTATTAAATTTTTATATATTTCGGTCATATTCTTTCATCTCCTCTGAGGCCTCCAAGATTGTCTTTCTCCTCATTTGCCTAGCTACCTAACTTTATCTTTCATTCTTATATTAATAAATAAACAACAAAAAATAAAAATAAAAAACTATCCTAGATTATGGTTGGTATACAGGGTATCATTTCATGAAGCGTACTGCCTTTTCCTTTCTCAGAGAGTAGAAGTTGCTGATAGATGCTCCGTTATGGCAGGGGCTTTGTGTCTACTTCCCTTCTCCTTTCTGAGATTCTGTCGGGCCTGAATATATATGTCTTGTGTGTGTTGCCACAGACTCAGGGAGTTCATATGCACATAAGTGGCGTTAATAAACATTCTTTCATAATAATGTCAAATTATTTACACTTAGTAGGGTTCTCAGTAACCCTACTGCCAACTTTATAATGGTAGCACTTTTAAAGAATTATCATTATTTCCACATTTTTGCAACTTTTTGTAGCTGTCATTAAGTGATATATGTATCATAAAATTAAAAGCATCATTAAGTATAAATTAATAAAATTAATTTCTGAAACTATAATGGAAATAACAATTACATGGAAAAAAAAAAGACCAAAGCCGAATTTTCTTTTCTTATCAACAATACAGACAGATACGTTTTGCCAAGATGAGAGAATGTTGAATCAAGATATATAACATCTAAAAATTGGTCATCTTTTTCTGTTCTTTTTGTCATGACTAGATTCACTTGATTTCTTGTCATATTAAGAGTCAAAAGAATAATTATACAAATCAAATAAGAAGCTAGCAGTACATTTGTGACAGATTATTGACAGCCTTGGAAATGTATTTAATGTTAACTTTTGGAAGGATGGTTACAAATTGCTACTCAAATTATTCATCCATTAAGAACCTATGAAATGCTGCCATGCCATAGGACTAATAGAAAAGCAATCATTCAATTTATAGAAATTTCACTAGTTCTTCAGTCTCCTCCAGGAATAAATTTGTTAGCACCCCTCCTGCCTATCAGGCTAGACTTACTTTCTTCATTTTCCATAACAATTTTAATTATAAAGGAGCCAAGCTTTAACTTGAGAGATTGTCAAGTGCTTTTCTATGAAATGGCTGTTTGTTGTCTTGTATGACAAGATCAAACCAGGTGAACTAACAGAGTTCAAATGTGGACAGGGTGTTATGTGTGCCAATTCAAGAGAATGAAGTCACTTCAAGTGATTTCTGATACAGAGGTTAGGGGACTTCATCTGAAGAAATCCAGTGCCCAGAGAGTTCAAGAGGCATTACACTGTAGCTGCTCTATCAGGTGTGTACAAATCCCGGTAATGAGAAATTTAAGACTGGACATTATGGAGTTGTAGAGGTATGTGTGTAAAGGAAATTATGACCAACTCTGAAAAATTTGTTTAACCACAGCACCTATGTGCTAGAAGGACACTGATACCCTTGAATTATCTTCTGTCAGCCCCAGATACCATGGTCTCTCTCATGTAAAAAATAATGTTTTGTTTTTAAGACTAGAAATTATATGAAACTCTAGAGAAGTGGTGAATTGCCAGGTAATCAGACAGTAGACAGCAGGGCCCTGCATATGTTTGTATTCCTGTGCCATACCTGCAGACTTCAGGTATAGGAAAGTGAGGTATACACTGAAATTTGTCAGTGGTTAACGAAACAAGTGAAAGAGACTTCTGACTAAAGTAATGGCATCATTCTAAAGATGTCCTAAACACATGGGAGAAAAATCATTGTTTAGACAACATATCTCCATTTATTGATGAGCTGTATTCAACAGTTAGAATGCTTTGTAAATATTCACACAAAGCTGAAAAGTGACCAAACTAAAATATCAGAGAGAGGAAACTGGTATTCAACAAAGTTGAATTAGCGATTCTCATAAAAACTTGATATAGTGATTGATTTCAGAAGTCATGGTGTTAATACTACATATAGATAATCAAGTGGCCTCAGTTAAGGAAAGAGAAATCCATGGTGAGCTGGGAGTGCCAAATTATCTCATGAAAAGAAAAGGTGTTTGCAATATCTAAAACACTGTGGGCAGGTATGGAGTAAATCAGCCACCCTCACAGGGAATATGTTACATACAATCACTACAACAAGTCTTGTATTTATGTATAAGAATTAAAACTAATTTACAGATTTTATTTAACTGTTTTAAGCTTATCTTCACTGTGAGAATGTACAATGCTTATAAATAAAATCACATACTTACTCTTTACACTGCTTAAATATTTTACTTAAGTGTGTGTATGTGTGCATGTGCCCAATGAGGTCAGAAGAAAGTTGGATACCTTGGACGTGGAATTACAAATGTCTTAGAAAATCTGGAAATGAACTCCATTCTTTCCTAAGATTACCAGGTATTCAACTATGAACAAACTCCCTATCCCCCATGCTCATGCCAGCTACACTGGCTATGTAGGCTTCATATTTTATAATTGTCAGTTATATAACAATTAACAAGACTAGTTCAAGTCTTGTTTTTTTTTTATTTTTTTTAACAATATTTACTATTACCATAGTTCTATAAGAGAAAAATACATTTTGTATCTCCTGAAGACTCTATAAGGGAAAAAAAAAAGTTGTCTGATGACATCTGACTTTTATATTTCACAGGCGTCGGCTAAAGAAAAGTGATGAAAAACAGAACCTTAACTCACTTAAAACTGAGACAGGACATAAATAGATCCATCAAAACTAAATCAGTAGCTGACATTTGTACAAAACATGCAATTAATCCAAAGCTTTATGACCTCACATTATAAATAACAGTCAGAGTACCTTTCTTTTCTGAAAGTGTATTTCCAAAAGGTTCTCAAGCTTGCCCTGAAAGGCACCACAATACAAGTGCCTGCTTTCAATAAAATATGTCTAAGTTTCAATGATTTTTATGAGAGCTATAAATGGTATACACTTATTAGATAAAAATACTGTCAGATTACTTAATGTCGTAATTTAACCTCTAAACATGGAAACAGTGTCTCCTCCAATATTCTGATACATATTTTGAAGAGAAGTTAAAGTCACAAAGTAAACATGTTGGATCATGTTGATTACATAGTTTTATATAATTCTGATTAGACATGGTACAATGGCATTCAACATTTCAGATTTCCTTTGTTCTATTTTTATAAAACTATTCAATCTCTAAATAGACACCAAAATAAATTGAATACTCACTGATTTTGAGACATGTATATTCATGCACCTCACACTTATTTATACACACACACTCAAATGCAACTATACACACTTCACAAATCAAATATTTATACATAAATACAATACAAATAAATGAAGTTCAGGTACAGAGCAGTGATGGAGACTTTTGATGACTGTACCTAAAGTTTTCCTTATTTGTTTAGTTGTTTGAGACTTTGGGGATCTTTATTTTATTGGAAAAATGAAGACAATAGTTGCATGCATATACATTGCAATAATTAAATATGGATAATTTCTACTCAATAGTCTCTAGTGTTCTCTGAGTCACAGACTGATTTCTTTGCTACTTTAAAGTGTTTGTGCTCTTACTATACTTCTCTATACATAGTAGGCTTAAAAGCAGATTTATATGATGAGTATAAATAGGCTTAAATATAGTAGATTTTGGTGGTGGTTATTAGATATTTAATATTCCTTAAAATAGCATATAATTATTCACTAGTAGATATTGCTGTTTTGTGATAAAAGATTAATATTGTCTGACACCTGAGTTACCATGACCACTTGTTTGATCTATACATAATGATATCAAACACAGTAGCAGGTATCTAAAATGGATTACAAAAGTTCTTTCAGCTACCTACCTTTAGTCTCCTTCATTGTGTTAAAAAATCAAAAGTATCTTTTAGTATTAAGATCTTATTGAAGCCAGTCTCTAGCTTAATTTAAAAATATTCCTTATTTATTCTATGAGAATTTTATACATTTTAAAAATATATCATGTCATAATATGCTTCATTATATTCAGAATAATGAACTGTTTTCTTCAATGCATCTCATTGTATATGTTCAGGAGAGTGGATTTTATTATATTTATCAATTATAATGTAACTGAAGCCTAACAGATCATTTTCGTGCTCATATGTAACAGATTATCAAAATGAAGCTCATTCTTTCATTATCTTATAGCATGGTTAGTCAAATGGTTTTTCTATAGTATATAGATAATACAGTTCCCTGGTGTGTAGAATCTCTATGAATACAACTAGAAAAAGCCCCACTCATTTGCTTTTTTTTTTTTTAACTCTTATGTGGACAACTGTTAATTGGGGCTGGGTTACAGAGGTTCAGTCCATTATTATCAAGGCAGGAGCATGGCAGCATCCAGGCATGGTGCAGGAGGAGCTGAGGATTCTACATCTTGTTCCAAAGGCAAATAGAAGAAGACTAGCTCCCAGAGAGCTAGCATGAGGGTCTTAAAGCCCACCCTCACAGTTATACACTTCCTCCAACAAGGCCATACCTTCTCCAACAAGTCCATTCCTCTTAATAGTGTAATATAGGCACACTCCATGGGTCAAGCATATTCAAACCATCACAATGGCTATTGATGACAATATCCTTAGGAGTGCTCTCTAAGGTGTGAAGATAGAGGTTACTATGTCAGTAATCTTCACTCTTGAGGTTAAACAGAATGAACAATGAACAAATGGCATGTAAGCATGTGATCAGATGTTTTGATTCTTGTAGCTTTTGTAAACTTGAATTATTTTCAAATAAGAAGTTAAAAAAATGAGAGCAACAGAAAAACACTGTGGTGAACAACCCTACATTCATGTCAGGGCAATTGTTTTTACTTGAGGGAAAATCCTTTGCATTATTCTAAATGGAACTGCTCCATCTAAAGATTGCCATGCTAAAATGGTTTGGTTGGCACTGCCAAATTGCCAGGAGTTTAAATCCAGGTGTGGTGGGAATTGTTTTGGCTCCAGATCTCCAGATAGATTACTACTGAAAGAACTCCCTTAGTGAAGGAGCCTGGAAGCTGATTTGGCCATGGATCCCATATCTTTACTGAATGCCAAGGACCAGTGTTGGCTTGCAGAGGGGTGTCTGGGAGCGGAGAAAAGAATGACTCAAAATCAACTGTGGGGTACAAGCTGACAGCCTTGTGTTCTGCTTGAGCAAGTAGCTCTCCAGAGATCTCCAGACAGCTCCTCTAGATAGCTCAGCTCTTGCAGACCAAAGCCCAGTCTTTACATAGCAATTCAATCATTTACCCAGGTTCTCTTTAGATTATTTCCTGAATTAGCATTTTATGACCTTAGCCCCTTGATTCTTAGAAAAAGACAGCAAGTACATTTCTTTTTTTTCTAACATAACAATGAATTCAGAGATCTACCTGCCTTTGTAAGCACAGACAATAAACTAGCTGGGTGGGATCTGGCTGTGAGATCACTATTCCCACCACACCTGGACTTAAACTCCTAATCTCCTTCCTTAATACCTTTCTGACAAAATGGCTCATAGTGCAGCTGCCTTTGTTCTTTTAGGACTGTAAAGACTCTCATATAATTCATAATGCATCCTTATAGTTTGCCTAGTTGAGAAATTATGTATCCTGTTCAAGTTCATTGTGTTTTCATAGCTCTTTCCCACAGCCTTAAGGGCTGACCTGTTGGTCACAGCATTTGCCATTTTTGCTAAGGATATAGAAACAGCCTTGCCTCCTGAACTCTTTCTACTTCTAATTATCATGGAGTCATTAACCATGTAAGACTACAGAACCCTTATAGAGTCTTTCCCTCCAGTTTTCTTTGTTACCAAGCAAATGACAGCAAATACAGACTGATGTGTTCTGACCATTCAGCTTCTCAGAGGAGAGTAAATTAAATTTATTTTTAAATGAAATACAAAGGAGAATAGCTCTGAGAGTTACCTCATAGATGGCTAAATATGTCCGCAACCCTGATGAAAAGAAGACACCTTCACAGTGCACTAGGCTCTTTGTGTTTCAAGAAAGCCTGCTGGAGAGTGGTAGACCTGCGCCTCAGCACCGCTCTGTAGGCATCACAAAAAGGTTTCTAATCCAAAGTGCTACAAACATTTTCTCATATGCTCTACACAAGTGATAAATATATCACTCTGAATAATTTAAGTTTTTTTTAAATACAGGAAATTAAAGTAGCAAGCATGTTGATATACAACATGCTTCTTAAAGTTATACAGTCAGATATCTAAAGAGAAGAGTCTAGATTCTGTTAACATCAGCACTTGATCAAACAGAATCACTGATACTCTTCTTGGATTACTGCCTTTTCTTTTTGAAGTCAAATTGGAGCTTATTAAATAATTTAATATATTAATATAAATGTAAGCACAATGAACGGACTTGGAGAGGCATTTATACACCTTATTGTGTGCATGGAATGAACTGGAAAATAAGGAGAGAAGGGGGAAGGAGAGGAGAGGTGGGAAGAGGAGAGGAGAGGAAAGACAGACAGACAGACACACATGCACATGCACACAGAGAGAGAGAGAGAGAGAGAGAGAGAGAGAGAGAGAGAGAGATTGAGTGATTATTCATTTTCACCAAGGATGTAAAAGAATTTCTTCATCAAACCCAGAGAATTTCAAATTCTTCTCCCTTTAATTCCTTGTAATGCAAGGGCATATTGGAGCATGTGCATAAAACCTGAAAAAGACTTCTGACATTCTTGCTTATTTGAAATTTTTCTAAGTAGTTTCCAGGAGAGTAAATTAAAATGTGTATCACTACCTCCACCACAAACCAAAGCACTTTATTGGAGTGATTTGTTGTACTTCAAAGTCCTAATCTCTTGACTCAGGATAGGGATTTCCCCACTGCTTAGGAATATTCAGAGCTAATTGAAATTTTTGTTTCAAATGTTTTGTTTAATTACTTTAGAAAAAAGTTTGACAGCATGAACAGCATTAATCCTATTAAAACATGACTTAGATAATATAATTATAGAAATTGTAGATAGATAGATAGATAGATAGATAGATAGATAGATAGATAGATAGATAGATAGATAATAGGTTGGTAGGAAGGTAGTTAGAAAGAAAGTCAGACTGATATATAAATCAATCTTTCTCAGTGTTTATAACAATAGTAGTTTTAAAGGCATCTAAGACTTTCATAAATTCATTTTTTTTTAATAGCAGAATAGTACTCCATTGTGTAAATGTACCACATTTTCAGTATCCATTCCTCTATTGAGGGACATCTGGGTTCTTTCCAGCTTCTGGCTATTATAAATAAGGCTGCTATGAACATAGTGGAGCATGTGTCCTTTTTACCAGTTGGAACATCTTCTGGGTATATGCCCAGGAGAGGTATTGCTGGATCCTCCGGTAGTACTATGTCCAATTTTCTGAGAAAATGACAGACAGACTTCCAGAGTGGTTGTACAAGCTTGCAATCCCACCATCAATGGAGGAGTGTTCTTCTTTCTCCACATCCTCGCCAGCATCTGCTGTCACCTGAATTTTTGATCTTAGCCATTCTGTCTGGTGTGAGGTGGAATCTCAGTGTTGTTTTGATTTGCATTTCCCTGATGATTAAGAATGTTGAACATTTTTTCAGATGTTTTTCAGCCATTTGGAATTCCTCAGTTGAGAATTCTTTGTTTAGCTCTGTACCCCATTTTTAATGGGGTTATTTGTTTTTCTGGAGTCCAGCTTCTTTGGCTCTTTGTAGATGTTGGATATTAGTCCCCTATCAGATTTAGGATTCGTAAAAATCTTTTCCCAATCTGTTGGTGGTCCTTTTGTCTTGCTGACTGTGTCTTTTGCCTTACAGAGCTTTGCAATTTTATAAAGTCCCATTTGTCAATTATTGATCTTAATGCACTGTTTCTGGAGGATATAATCCTTAGTGAGGTAACCCAATCACAAAAGAAGTCTTTGGATATGTGCTCACTGATAATTGGATATTAGCCCAGAAACTTAGAATACCCAAGATATAATTTGCAAAACACAAGAAAATCAAGAAGGAAGACCTCATTCCTCCTTTGAATAGGAAACAAAATACCCATGAAAGGAGCAACAGAGACAAAATTTAGAGCTAAGAGGAAAGGATGGACCATACAGAGACTACCCCACCGGGGGATCCATCCCATAATCATCACTAAACTCAGACACTATTGCATAGGATAGCAAGTGTTTACTGAAGGGACCCTGATATAGCTGTTTCGCACAGAAGTGGATGCTCACAGTCACCTATATGATGGAAGACAGGGCCCACAATGGAGAAACTAGTGATAAAACCTCAGGAGTTAAATGGGTCTGCAACCCTAGAAAAGGAACAACAATATGAACTAACCAGTACCCCCAGAACTCGTGTTTCTAGCTCCATATGTAGCAGAAGATGGCCTAGTTGGCCATCATTGGGAGGAGAGGCCCCTTGGTATTGCAATCTTTGTATGCCCAAATACAGAGGAACCCCAGGTCCAAGAAGTGGGAGTGGGTAGGCAGGGGAGCAGAGTGGTGGGAGGGGGAAGGGAACTTTTGGGACAGCATTTGAAATTTAAATTAAGAAAATATTTACTAAAAAATGAAAAAAAATAAAAAAAAACAAAAAATAAAGGCATCTAAGTTGCAAATGTGGTATTGCAGCATTTAGAGAACTAGGGATATTTTTCAATTTTTTTTTTTTTGTGTGTGTGTGTGTGTGTGTGTGTGTATGTGTGTATGCAATTCCCTGAAACTGAAGTGACAGGCCACAGTGAATTGTCATGTGAGTGCCAGAAATCAAGGCCAAAGACATGCAACAAAAATAAATATATTCTCCTATACACAGTGCTATCAACAATTCCCTCCCCCATGGGACTTTTAATGAGAAACTGGTATTAAGTAAATATAACAGACTCTGAAAACTGTGCTCTGGACTTGTTCATGATTATAATTATAATTATATATTCTCTTATACAGTGTGTTTAAGATTATTTTCCAAAATCCAGTATTGCAAGAAAAGCTGTATTACACTTAAATAATGATTTTTGAATTGTTTTTCTTCCCTTTACAGGGAGATTGTACTACATAGCCCAGACTCGCCCTAAACTCACAATCCTGTCACTTACTGATGTTACGGAGTTTACTTCTGTATCAGTAAGAATTAAATAATGCCCATACTGAGTCAGTAAAGACATACTTGCAAATGTGTTCCTAATTCATTTTATATTCACCTACTTCATCAAACTCTTTGCATGCCATAAAATAATTTGGCTGTCTAAGTATACATTATTATCAGCAAACTGCCAGTTGCTCTTTTTCTTTCAAAGGATTATAATAGTTATTTTTCTAAATAACTTAAATTTTGTTCTCATTTGTTTTTATGTAGATTTAGAGTTTTGTTTAAACTGAAATTTTCTACCCTCACTCTTTTAGTGAGGACCATAATGTACTCAAGTCATTTCCTGCTCTTCTCATTTATTCTGGAATTTTATCAAGCTTGGCCATGACATTTTATCATATACCTGTTCAATGAATTTTGATTTGGCTTCTTCTACAAACATCTGAAATCATGAACCATG
Source organism: Mus minutoides (assembly GCA_902729485.2). NCBI lineage: Eukaryota > Metazoa > Chordata > Mammalia > Rodentia > Muridae > Mus > Mus minutoides. Next base: position 41,426 of record LR749616.1, read on the forward strand.
GCACTGATTTTCTTTGTTGTGGAAAGCACACTTGTCTGACACAGTAAGATTAATATTTTGATATACTCCAGAGTATATTCCATCAGGTTCCTTTTCTTCATAGATATTTCTCATGTATTCATGAGAAACGTTGATTCAGATTTTTACTTTCCTCTTATATTCTTCAGATGTTGGCATTATGTACTGTGTTCATAAAATAAATGCATAATTGTTATCCCCTCATTTGTGTGTGTGTGTGTGTACATTAATTTATATATGTAGTGATGAAGAAATTAGTTCCACTAGCACTGGTGTTGTATGCTGTCTTACAAGGGTTTTTACAAGAAACATATATAGGTTCTCTGTAAGAGCAATATGTATTCTTAAAAGTTGAGCCATCACTCCAGTTCCACTGTATAAAATTTTAATGCATACTATGGCCTGGTTGGCCTGGTATGATTACAATAATATTATTATAATAATCTGAATAATAATCTGTAATTATGTGAACCCATGTGTATGAAGAAGTAAAGAGGGGGGTGGAGAAACAGAGACATGAGAGAGACACAGAGAGAGACAGAGACAGAGAGACAGAGACAGACATAGGCAGAGAATTTGAGAACAGGTGTGAAACAGCAGTAAGCCTACCTTCTGTGCCATTCATTACTCCAATGCCGCCTACCTTGTCTTTGAGATGGGATCTCTCCCTGAAACATGGGATCAATTATTAAAATAGGTTTGCTAAACAATGAGCTTCCAAAATCTGTTTACCTGTCTCTCCTTCAAGGGAATTACAAATTCCCAATACCACACCTATATTTTAAATGTGAGTTCCTACAACCAGACTCTAGTCCTACCTGGACTTGTGCACTAAGCTCTTTACTGACTAGGGTTCCATTAAATGGTGTTATAGATATTTAACCAAATTCAGCTGTAACGGCTTCTAGCCAGATGCTTTCCTTTGGAAAAGTCTCAAAACATATCTTCCAAGTTCCATTAGGGAATCCAACTATTTAATTTTTTTAACCTGTAGTATCTTTTATATTTATAAGAACTCATCTATGTCTTCTAGGTTTTTAAATATGTTGCTTTGGTTTTAGGTTGGTGTCATAACTCTATTTTAACACATCTTTATACATGACTGTCTCACTTTTCATATTTTTAATCTTAGCAATCTTTGCCTACTTTCTTCCCTAAGGAATATTTTCAAGATGTTAAATTGAACATATATTTTTAAAGTAAAAGACATTATATTCTGTTAAAGACTACTAGTGTCATTTATTTTAAAAATCCCCTACTTCTTCATTGTAGTTTGTCTTGCAACTGTGTATTTAGTCAAGATGAGTACTATGGTCTTATACATATCCACTTATATTTATCTGTTTATTGTTTAATATTGAGGCACCGAAGACCTTGGTTGTCTTTCATATTAACCTTTTTGTATATCTCACAATTTCTGTAAAATTTTTCCCCTTAATTTAATCAGGAAAATTATAACTTTGGTCCTAATATCCACTCAGGAGGAAACAATCAAATTCCTGCATTTGGAGAGGCTCAAGTTGTCAATATTTGCTTGTAGTGTTCGGTGTTTTCACACATGAAGGTGAAATAACAAGGATGATTCAAAGAATTTCTAAAATTTAGCACCATCTTTTTGAAAACAAGTATTGGATTTTTGGAAACTTATATTATCTGCCCTAAAATAATGGATCCCCATGCATATTTAAAGTGAAATAACCAACTCCAAGTATTTTCTTCTTAAATTCTTAGAACATTTTTTGTGTATTCATAGGCACAGATTTTTTTGCAGTAATAGTCTATATATCCCCTGCTATCCTTACCTGGAGAAACAGTGAGCTGGTTTAGTGTATAAAGCTCCGGGTATAAAGGCTGGTATCCTGATTTCAGTTCCATGGACACATACAGAGAAATGAGAGAACCTATTCTCAAGCTGAACTTTGACCTCCACACATACTCCACAGGACACCCACATACCCTCTATTACATGGTTGAATTGGGATTTGACTCACGTTGTCAATCCTGTGTGCAAGTTCCTCTACCCAGTGAGCCTATATATTGAATCAATGTCCAAAATATAGAAAGAACAGAAAAATTCCAAGTACTCATTTGATCAGGACATAAAACTAGAAAGAAGACTATAAAAGAGGAGGAAGAGACCTAAAGATAGGAGGAGGGAGAAAGAGAGAGTAATTAATTTTGGCATGATTAAGGGAACGATAATAATAATGGAGAGCAAGAAAGGTAGGAATGTGTTTGTGTGTGTGTGTGTGTGTGTGTGTGTGTGTGTGTGTGTGTGTAGAATATATGTACTTGTGTGTGTGTATGTATATATATTCATAGATAGTTAGACAGATAGATAGACAGATAGATAGATAGATAGATAGATAGATAGATAGATAGATAGATAGATACATACATACATACATACATACATACATATATATGTATGTATCTATCTATCTGTGAATATTCACATTGACCTCAAGAAGCAAAAGTGACTTATGGTGGTGGGGAGCTTTGAACTTGTTCTTGCCTAAGTGTATGTGCCCATTTTTCATGAGTTTTAAGTTTATACATAAGAAAGCCTGTATTTGTCTTGTAAAAATTCACTATTAGGAAACTATAATATAATGTTTTCTAGGAAGCAAAGTAAAATGATTATATTCGTTTATACTCCTATGGTATTGAACATGACAGACTTTCCTGCACTAAACAACTGACTAGATAGTGTCAATTGGCAGGTATTATAGTTGGTATCAAAGGTACGAAAGCATTTGCTAATGGATGTTCATGTATGTAATAGGAAGTTAAATATACACGCAAACAAAAGCTAAGACAGAATTATGTATAGAAATCCCTGTAATAATAGATGGGGTGCTTAGCAGATGGAAGAGTTTGAGAACACACACTCACACATGTATATATATATATATATATATATATATATATATATATATATATATATATATA
>LR749616.1:44495-121883 GCA_902729485.2 Mus minutoides
TAATTAAATGCTTTCATATTTAAAGTTTTGGATGCTTTCCTTTTCCTCTGAAGCCAAGTACATTTCATTTGTTCACTTAAAGACATAAAAAACAGACACTTCCTGATTAGTGAATTTACTTTTCCATGACCTTAAAAAAATCACTTTTTATTCAGATATATAGAGTACTCAAATATAAACCTCTGATAAAAGAGAAGATTTCATATGTTTCATATATCTTAATGTGTGTCCAACTCTCATCTCTGAAGCATTAAATGTAAGGAATGTTCAAAAAAGAGAAACAAGGTTCAAATAACTAGGAAATTTGGATGCTGTTAGATGGGTGTTTAATAGAAAAAAAAGTCCTCAAGTAGGGATGCATTCTCCAGTACAGTGACCTGAGTTATCACCCAGAATGTATGACTAGTAAGGTCTTCTGCTTTATGCAAGTTTGAATCTTCAAAACCATGAGAAACCTTTGCTGCTCAGAATAGAGGAAGGCCCACCTAAACTCAGTGTTAATTCTATCTTTGGAAGCAAAGTCAACTTAAGTTATAGTTTTTATCATTAACTTTAGGTTTGATTTTTCTTTTTTTATCGAAATTTAAAATAATTTATGTTTTAATATCTCTACATGTGTGATGTACCTGCCCTCAGGTCCAGAAACCAATATTTTTCTAATATGCTATATAAACAATGCCAATATTAATAATCAGCTTATTATAAATACTCCATTTAATCAGGTAGTTTAGTTATTGACACAATGATTCATTGGCTATCAGTTTAGCAGTTCAGTTCTATATACTTTTGTGCAGTACATTAATAGCAACACCTCGATGGGCTAAACATAGAAATTTAAATCAAGGGTATTGCTGTGTATTTATTGCCAATGTAAGAAAGGACTGACACATTTTCCTTGCTTTTACATGTGCTATTTCCTCTTCATTTTCCTATTATTTCTTCTATCTAATATTGAGCTGAAAGCTTTATGAATCTTAGGATGTTCTAAGATGTTGAAAGGGAAATAATTGATGCAGATCACTCCACCTCTCAAACAGCCTGGAAAGATTAGCAGACCTAAGCTAGGAAAGGTAACTTTATCTTTTTCCCTGATCTGCTGCCAGGGATGGCAGGTATCATTCCCAAATCAGTACTGTCCTCCTGCCCTGCCTCTGATTAGTCAAGCATAGAAAACAATCATTTCTCCTTGGATCACTGGGAAAGAAATATTGATGTGTGAAATGGAACATTTCATCATTCCAATGAAATAATGTAAAGGCTTCCAGAACCCACTTGCTCAATCAGCATTAAACAGCCATCTTCCCTCCAGTCTTGCCGTTAATCTCAAAGAAGAAATTCATGATTTATAAATGATAGAGGAAAAGACTGCCATGGTGTTTCACTTTTAAACTTTTCTGGAATAATCAGATATCTAGAAGGAGATGAAAATGCTGCCTGGTCTGGAGAATTAAATAAGCCAAAGAGGTCATAGCACAGTAATTAGGAGCATACAATCTGTAGCTGTAGCATCTGTTTTTAAATCCTTAATTCTGACACATTCCTCTTTACAAATTTTTAGACCTCTATTTTTATATAAAATGAGATTAAGAGCATCAATGCTGATGTTATTAAAAATATTATAAGAGCCAGATGAAACAAGACTGTATGAACCTTTAAACACTTAACAGTCTGTAAGGAAGTGATAAGAAGTATACTGCCCAAAGCAGGTATGTCATTTTTGAAAAAGTGTAGATGAGTATGATTTTTTTCTGTTTAAAAGCTTACTTATTCTGAACTTTATTTGGACCTGTCTTATTAATCTTTTGTGCATGTACAGGTACATAGATATGCCTACATGTTTGTTGGCATTTAGAATCCTGGGAGTCTTTCTTGTTATCTTTCCATTTTATTTATTGATGCAAGGTCTCTGAATTAATCTCAGTACTCAATGACATGCCCCATCTAGCTTTCCTGACTTCATATCCTCGTTTGGATCAGTGGAATGATAAGAGGACTACCCTGACCACTTGATGCACAAGGGTACTGGGCATAGAACTCTAACCCTTATGGACACATTACATATACTTTATCCATGTACCTATCCTCTCCAATCCAATGAGTCTTTTTTCAGTAAGTCTTTTTCATTAACTATCTAGCTTCACGAGGGGGAAATAATTAGATGAGAAAGAGACATACAACAGATGGTAGAAGGCATACAAAAGGAAATTAGACAACAGAGTTTAGAGAAGATGGTTATTTAAAGTAGAATTCAGGGGAAAATGTTCTGTTTGTAAAGAAACAATCCAAGGAAATATAATGGTAGATTAGCTTTCAGATTTTGTTATAATAGTTTAATTTTTTTTCCATAGGTATACTCTGAAGATGAAAAGTTTAACTTTAGCACAAAGTACAGGAAATTCTGAATGAATATAATAATAATTAGAATAAGAAATGGGTCATTTTCTTTTAACAAAATGCCCATAGGGAAAATTTTCCTATGTAACAAACATGCAGAAATTGAATAGGTATTTGGGACATGGGTTACATGTGGATGGGTAGAGAAGGTGTAGAAAGTAAGTCTGTAAGCAGACAAAGCTAGCATTTTTTTTAAAGCTATGATATAGTTTTTCTTGGTCACATACAGATTTATTATGATAGTTTTTAGTGCATGTTGTAGAGTTCACATCTGATACCAGATGGCAGGAAGAAACTTGACCATCAAATGGATAATGTGATAACCATATCCGGGAATACACAGAGGGGAAAAATGCAGCTTAAAAGGCAGAGAATCCTGGAATTCTAAAACAATCAGGACAGTGTGTTCTAGAGAGAAAATTGAAAGGTTATGGGAGCACAAGAGGCATTGCCTTTATTCTTACTGTCAGGAAATGAGAGTTTTGAGAAGGCATGAAAGGAGAAGCTGCTTTCTATGTTCACAGCATTCATGAGAATTAGGCAGGGGAAGGACAATGGGAAAGGGCATCATGGAAGTAACTGAGTGGCTTGAAAATGGATCCTGATTAGGTAATCTGGGAAGAGATCCAAATAGACAATGCTGGGTCAGAAACAATTTACCTTTGAAAACAATGGACACATTCAAGAGTTAGAACCCTAAGTGTTGTTTGGGAAATAAACTGTATAGAAGCTATTAAAAAATGAATTTATGAAATTCTTTGGCGAATGGATGTATCTGGAGGATATCATTCTGAGTGAGGTAACCTAATCACAAAAGAAGTCACTTGATATGCACTCACTGATAAGTGGATATTAGCCCAGAAACTTAAAATACCCAAGATACAATTTGCAAAACATAAGAAAATCAAAAAGAATGAAGACCAAAGTGTGGATACTCCATTCCTCCTTAGAATAGGGAACAAAATATCAATGGAAGGAGTTACAGAGACAAAGTTTGGAGCTAAGAAGAAAGGATGGACCATCCAGAGACTACCCCACCTTGGGATCCATCCCATAATCAGCCACCAAACGCAGACAGTATTACATATGCCAGCAAGATTTTGCTGAAAGGACCCTGATATAGATGTCTCCTGTGAGGTTAGGCCAGTGCCTGGCAAATACAGAAGTGGATGCTCACAGTCATCTATTGGATGGAACACAGGGCCCACAGTGGAGGAACCAGAGAAAGTGCCCAAGAGCTGAAGGGGACTACAACACTATAGGTGGAACAACAGTATGAACTAACCAATACCCCCAGAGCTCATGTCTCTAGCTGCATATATAGCAGAAGATGGCCTAGTCAGCCATCATTGGAAAGAGAGGCCCCTTGGTCTTGCAAACTTTATATGCCCCAGAACTGGGCAACATCAGGGTCAAGAAGTAGGAATGGGTGGGAGGGGATCAGGGTGGGGGAGAGTAGAGAGAACATTTTTGATAGCATTTTAAATGTAAATAAAGAAAATATCTAATAAAAAAATGAAAAAAAAAAAAGGGACACTGTACCTGAGAAAAAACAAGACAGTAATCTTTCAACAAACCCAAAAGAAGATAGCCACACAAATATCTAACAACCCAAATAACAGGAAGCAACAATTCCTATTCCTTAATATCTCTTTTCATCAGTGGATTAAATTCCCCAATAAAGAGACATAGAATAACAGACTGGATACTCCAGAGAACCAAATAGCCCTATCAAAAAATGTGGAACAGTGCTAAACAGAGAATTCTCAACTCTGGAATCTTGAATGGTTGAGAATCACCTAAAAAATGTTCAACATCCTTTGTCATCAGGGAAATGCAAATCAAAACTACCCTGAGATTCTACATCACATCAGTCAGAATGGCTAAGATGAAAAACTAACGTGACAGCAGATTTTGATGAGCATGTGGAGAAAGCAGAACACTCCTCCACTGCTGGTGGGATTGTAAGCTGATTCAGCACCTCTGGAAGTCAGTCTGGCAGTTCATCAGAAAACTGGACATAGTATTACCTGAGGACCCAGCAATACCACTCCCTGGGCATACACCCAGAAGATGATCTAATATGTTATAAGGACACATGCTCAACTATGTTTATTGCAGTCGTATTTATAATAGCCAGAAATGGGAACGACCCAGATGTCCCTCAACAGAGGAATGGATACAGAAAATGTAGTACATTTACACAATGGAATTCTACTCAGCTATTAAAAACAATGACTTCAAAGATTCACAGAGAAATAGATGGATCCAGAAAATATTATCCTGAATATGGTAGCTCAGTCATAAAAATCACACATGATATGTACTTGCTGATAAGTGGATATTAGGTAAAGTGTACGGAATACCCATGATACAACTCAGGAACCACATGAAGCTCAAGAAGAAGGAAGACCAAAGAGTGAGTAGATGCTTCAGTCCTACTTGGATTGCAGAACGATATAACCAAGTGAAGTAGAGGTTGGGAGGGATTTGAGAGGAAGAGAGGAGGGCAAGGGGGAAAAGAGTGGCAGAATCTGGTATGGGAAGAGATGGAGGAGGTGTACAGAAGGTCAGGAAATTGAATAGAGGTGTGTAGCAAGGGTGGGTGGGGAGCTGGGGGTAGCAACCAGAAAGTCCCAGATGCCAGAAAATCAAGAGCTTCCCTGGACCCCACAAGGATGACATTAACTGAAACACCCTACAAAGGGAGGAAGATTCTGTCAAGACCATATCCAGAGGTTAGCCATGCCCCCCCACCCCCAGTTGAGGCATGGGGTCACAGAACCATCTCCAAAATTTCAGCCTAGAATTACTAATATCTAAAGGAAATACAGGTACAAAGACTGGAACAGCAACTGAAGGAAAGGCCATCCAGCGACTGCTCCACCTGGGAAATCCATCCCACATGCAAACAGGAAACCCAGAAACTATTGAAAATTCCAAGAAGTGCTTTCTGACAGGAGCCTGATACAGCTATCTCCTGAGAGGCTTTGCTAAGTCCTGGCCAATGCAGATGCAGAAGCTCACAGCCAACCATTGGTCTAAGCATAGGGATCCCAACGGAGGAGTTAGGGGAAGGACTGAAAGAGCTGAAGGGGCCTTATCTGGCATTAATAGGAGGGGAGGCCCTTGGTCCTGTGAAGCTTGATGCCTCAGTATAGAGGAATGCTAGGGCGATGAGGCTGAGGTGAGTGGGTGGGAGCACCCTCATAGTAGCAGGGTGAAGGGGGATGGGATGGGGGTTTGCAGAAGGGAGATCGGGAAATGGGATAACATATGAAATGTAAACAAAAATTTCCAATAAAATAAAATAAAATCCAGCTTCCCTAGCAGAAGGAAAAAAAAAAAAAAGATGAATGGTAAGAGAGGTGTGGTGGGAAGCTGAGGTTGTCTACTGCCATGGGTTTTCATGACACATTGCATGTGCTCAAGTTTGCTGACACGCTTTGGAATTTTCCCATTGTCTCACTGTCTATCAGAGGAGGCAGAGAGATGGAGGAAGCTTAACCTAAGGTTTCAAAAAATTGTCTGGGGAAATCCTGAGATATAGAATCATGTATTAAACATTTCTTGGGGCTGGTGAGATGGCTCTGTGGGTAAGAGCACTGACCGCTCTTCTGAAGGTCCTGAGTTCAAATCCCATCAACCACATGGTGGCTCACAACTACCTATAATGAGATCTGATGCCCTTTTCTGCTGTGTCTGAAGACAGTTATTTATGTATAAAAGTTTCTTATTGTGCTCAAAAGTTTGAGAATATATTTAGAAATGGATAGATTATAAAAAAAATAATCTTTCATGTTTCATTTTAGCATAGTAGTTACTTTACTATTAACATAGGAATTAATTAAATTATTTTCTGAGTAATCATTTCTTTGATTCATGGGAAGAAGTTTGTTTGTTTGTTTTTAACGTACTTAAAAGGATTTTTATCTTGTTGGATTCATGAATGGTGAATGATAGTGTTCTGAAATTGAATTGGGGAAAAATCAATGTTTTTTTATATTAAAGTCAGTGTTACAGTTGTGGTCCATTAAAACCATAAATATTTCTGGGGCTGGGAGCCAAATGGCTCATTTGGAATAATAAGTGAAGAAGCTAAACATGACAAATGTGCAAACAGCTTCAGGTAAGGAGGTGCAAGTGGATGGTTGGGAAGAAGCTGGGATGGGAAGAAAGAATATCAGAGCTTTTGTGGGACATAGAATCAAGACAGCTGAGACATGTGCACTGAACTGAAGGAAACAATAAACTGAGATGTTGTTCGCATTCATGTTTTTTTGCACTTAGTTTCATGTCCATCTGAGTTACTTTCCCTCATAGTTCCCTGGGAATGTCAACCTTACTTGACATGAATCAACTAGGAACAACAACAAAAAAAGTCTTTCCTAATACATAAAACATATTTAAGAAAACATGGTCTTATGTGGTTGTGTTTATCAAAGAACTAGAGAAGTATATTAGATATAAAGAAATGGAGAAACTCCTAAAGTAGTAGGAATGAAGCTAGGGTCATGCATCCAAAGCATTCCTGCAGCAGGGGTTAGCAAGTATTAAGCACTTACTCATTGATCAAACAATATATTTCATTCATACTTAGTGGTACTAGTGGTACTTATAATATGCCCATAACTATGTAAGCAGGTGGAGCTTTAGTAGTGGATAGGTACCCACTTCCTTCACTGGTAGGTTTCAAACCATATCACCTATGAAGACAGCAATACCACTTAGCCTAAGACGAAAGGTTAACTAGGACTAATATTGGACAGATATATGTATCCAAAACTGCTAGACTCAAAGTTCAAGAGAGATTAAGTTACAGATGAAAATCAATGGATGCTAAAAGAAGTAACTGCTTTGAATTGTCTTCCTAGTAAATAGAAGAACACCTATGAGAGGAAACCAAGTACAAAATAGTGATCAAGCTCATTGGATGGAGCAACAAAATAAAGCATTGTTCAGAAATGACAGCAGAGAACAAAATAGAAGACAATAACGCCCTTGCCAAAATGTAAAATAAGATAGAGGGAAAATGTGTGGCCTGGAATGTACCTCTGTAGAGTTGTGCTTATCCAGCATGCAGAAAGCTTTGGGGGTAATTCCCCCAAACAGCCAAAATCCTGAAAAAGATAATCCCTAATTTAGGAGGCTCATAAATCTCAGGGCAGTGTTCACCTTTCATCGTGTGCAGTGGCATGCTAATTAAGATCATAGAAACAAAGTGCTCATCAGGAGGGAAATAATTCCATTGATGATATATTTAGGAGTTAATGATATTTATTAAAGAAAGATGTAACACCATGGAAAGACATCATGAAGCGTCGAGTGTAAATTACTTGATTCAGATCTCTCACATGTATTTGTGCATGCATATAAAAACATATTTTAGCTAATAATATCAGGGAATTGATAACAAAAAATAAAAAGTCTTTGGAAAAAGCAGGGCAGGGAGAGGGTATAGGGAACTTTCAGGATAGCATTTGAAATGTAAATAAAGAAAATATCTAATGGAAAATACAAAGAAAAAAAATAAATGAGTGCAAAACCCCCCAAAAAAATTCTAATATAGAAGAACATATAGAATTTTGTAGTTGTTGACATAAAATTGCAATTTAGGCAAATTTAGTTAAACATTTTGAATAACCACTGAAATACTTGATCTGTCAAATTATCTAACTGCTTTTAATATTGGAGACTACTAAACTGGGCCTGCTGGTGCATGACTTTAATCCCAGCACTAGGGAGTCAGAGGCAGGCAGATTTCTGAGTTCGAGGCCAGCCTGGTCTACAAAGTGAGTTCCAGGACAGCCAGGGCTATACAGAGAAAGCCTGTCTTGAAAAACAAAAAATGAAAAAACAAACAAAAAAAGAAAATATTAAAGACTACTTAATAGTTACTAATAATTACTTTTAAGTAATAATTACTTTTTCAAGGATTGATTTTTTTATTTCAAAATACTCTACTCAAATTTATATTACTTTAGTAAGCCTTCCAGAACATTCAGGAAGGTTATATGTCACTCCTAAAGACAGCAACAAAACACGATGTTGAACATGTAACCACTTTTTCTACCATTAGATATGTCCACAGGTCAATCTATCTCCTGCCAGTTGAAGCATAAACACAGTGAAAACTGCACTTAAGCCTACCCGACGCCACCTCCCTGTCACTCAGCACAGGCTAAAGAGGAAGCCAGTGCACTTCAGCAGCCGAAATCTCCACTTTGCCTTCTGACATAAACAGATAGTAGATCCTGGGTCCAACACAGATGCGTGAGCATAGACATGACAGCTGCATAACATCTAACATCATATTTTGCTTATGACTACTGAAGGTAGCCTTATATCACAAGTCCCTAAAGTCCATCTATAAATATTAAATTAAGTCATTTCATAAATGGCACAAGTAGTCATTTAAATACACATATATTCATAAATGAAAATGTCATTGATTTCAGAGAAGGTAAGTATTTTCAGACATAAGGAAGGTCCTTGGACCATACTCTTTTGTTTGAAATATAAAGCAGGCAAAGAAAAATTATTCATAAAAAGCTATTCTGAAAACAAACATAGAGACAAAAAAATTTAGTAATTGCCTTAATCAGGGTTTCTATTCCTGCACAAAATATCATGACCAAGAAGCAAATTGGGCAGGAAAGGGTTTATTCAGCTTACACTTCCACAATGCTGTTCATCACCAATGAAGTCAGAACTGGAAGGAAAGCAGGTCAGGATGCAGGAGCTGATGCAGAGGCCATGGAGGGATGTTACTTACTGGCTTGCTCCCTCTGCCTTTCTCATCTTGCTGTCTTATAGAAGCCAAGACTACCAGCACAGGGATGGGGCAACCTACAATGCCCCCCCCCCCCCTTGAGCACAAACTGAGATCACTGGATCTCATAGAGGCATTTCCTTAGCTGAAGCTCCTTTCGCTGTGAAAACTCCAGCTGGTGTCAAGTTGACACATAATACCAGCCAGTACAGTATTCTTCATCTGCATTATAGTTCTTATTCATTCCTTTACCCCCACATATTGGCACACTTCTGGGCTCTACCTTCAATGTCTTTCAACTCTGAGTTCTTAAGTCATGTTATTAAGTCTCACAATTGATTCATAGGCTAAGTTTGTGCTCATCATTTCTATTTTTTTACTTTAAAATTATAATATAATTAAACATTTCTCCTTTCCTTATACTAGTAGAGACCTGTCAATCCTGTGGCACTGACTAAATACGTATTTATTTCTAAGAAACTGATAATAATGGAATTTTTAAAAATTAACTCCATCCAAAGCTTATACTTATACAATAATAACATCCTAACATTAAGTTTGTAGTTCATATTAAATTATTGAGCAAAAAATCATCATTACAAATAATTTAATATGCTTAATATTATAATTTAAGGTTTTATACTTCTTATTATCATTTCAGATAACGTCCCCATATTTTGGCCAATGAACAATATGAACTAACTAGTACCCCCAGAGCTCATGTCTCTAGCTGCATATATAGCAGAAGATGGCCTAGTTGGCCATTATTGGGAAGAGAGGCCCCTTGGTCATACAAACTTTATATGCCCCAGTACAGGGGAATGCCAGGGCCAAGATGTGGGAGTGGGTGAGTAGGGGAGCAGGGCTGGGGATGGGGGAGGGTATAGGGGACATTGGGGATAACATTTGAAATGTAAATGAAGAAAATATCTAATAAAAATTGGAAAAAAATCTGAGTGTTGGTATTGAAGGCCTATACTACCACATCATGCTGTATTTGTAAACAAAATTCTTGAATATATATTTCACTATAATACAGTACTGTATTTTTGGTAACCAATACATACAGCAATGTGAAATATATTAATTGAATTATGTGTAATGTCATAACTTTTACAAAATGACCTTATCTACTCTCTCTCCATGTGTGTGTGTGTGTGTGTGTGTTTGTGTGTGTATATATATATATATATATATATATATATATATATATATATATATATATATATATATATATATACATATAATTTATATAATGAAATATACTCTTTATAACATATTTCTGATTGTTAGGTATCTTGTCTTTAATAGAAGTCTATGTGGAGCTCAATACTTGCAGAGGCAGATGTGTTTTTATGTATTCAAGACGATACTCCCACTTGGCTATGTTATTATAAATACTGTGTGTACTTTTCAGCAGCCTACCTTTCCTAAAAAGTTAATGTGACAGATTGCTGTAATTTTCAGATTGCTAAATACTTCTGTCAAATCCCTGAAGGCATTTTCAGAATTTAGTTCTTGGTTTTGCTGGAATGATTTCCAGGTTCTCCTTTTTGGGTGCGATGGAGTGACAGCAGCTCGAAATTGTGATTCATCCTTTGAGCTTCTGTCAAACATTCGCAGGAAGAAGAAAATAACTAATCACTTACTAAAAATGGCAGCAGATGCCAGAAGCAAAATTTCATTCAACCTGTTAGCTTCATTTCTGGTATAAAACCATCTAATTAAAACTCTTAGCTTAAAATGATATCATTCTTAAAAAATAACATCTGCTTCTGTAACATGAGGCAATGGATATTAGGTTTAATGCTTTGTTTGTTTGATTATCTATCTATCTATCTATCTATCTATCTATCTATCTATCTATCTATCTATCTCTATCATCTATCTATCTAGTTAGTTATTCATTCATTCATTCATTCATTCATTCACATTTTGAGACAAGGTCTACAAAGAACTAACAGTTCTGAAACTCACTATCTAGATCAGGCTAGCCTTGAACTTAAGAGATCAACCTTAGTCTCAAAGTTCTCACAGCAAACTTCTTCAGCTTGCATATGTCCATGTGAACATGAAGGTCATGTTGCTCTATACCGCAAAAAAGAGTTAATGGATTTTCACAGAAAAATTAAGCATCCCAATTCCAACATCTCTGGTGGTATTATTCTAACCAAATTAAATTCCATGAAATGGTGATTATTGTTTTTGTTCACTTTTCCAATACTTAGTTCTTTTATATACATTATTTCTCATTGCTCCTGATTTCTTAAATATGGGGAAAAAATCAAGAGAGCAGAAATCAAATTTTGAATCCAAAGCACACTTTGTTAAAACAGCAAACCAAGTAAGTATGAATGGAGTATTTATTATTTTGTTTATATACACACAGTACACAGAACAATATAGAAAGGGCTAGGGTTCATGATTTAGATTGTATCAAAGAGGAGACATGATAGCAAGATTGCATTTTATCTTCCCTGTGCATAGGAGGCACAAGGCTATAACAGCATATGACTGTCAATGTCTGTGTAATATTATATTCAGAGAGAACATTTCCCTTGTTGGCTTAACTGTAAGGCTAATGCTGGACTTGCTATTTTCCCCCACTGCCAATACTTGTAAATGCATAACTATCCAGGTAGAGAAATAATTGCATTTTCCTTTCACCTCCTTCTTACATGTGCTATCTAACAGAGCTCTGGGAGATTACATATGAGGGTCAGTATCAGAGAGCATAAATGCCTTGATGAAGAACATATAACTGAACTGATAGATATAGCATCAATATGATGTCTGGTTTCTTACTTCTGGCTCTTAATCCAATCTCAACTTTGACATGCTTCACAGTGTAGATAAAATATGTCAAATTCACGAATTTCACTTGGCTCAAATATTTAAAAATATAAATTGGTTAGTATGTCATGAATAATCCAGAAATATAATGCACTCTGGAAAGGAATTTTTGAATTTGTTTTTCCTAATCTTCAGTGTGTCTCAGAATAATAAAATACATTTTTCCAATTTTTATTAGTTATTTCCTTCATTTATATTTCAAATACTATCCCAAACGTCCCCTATACCCTCTGCCCCCCCCCCACTCCCCTCCCACACACTCCCACTACTTAGCCCTGACGTTCCCCTGCACTGGGGCACATAAAGTTTGCAAGACCAAGGGGCCTCTCTTCCCAATGATGGCCAACTAGGCCATCTTCTGCTATATATGCAGCTAGAGACATGAGCTCTGGGGGTACTGGTTAGTTCATATTGTTCCACCTATAAGGTTACAAACCCCTTCAGCTCCTTGGGGACCCTGTGTTCCTTCCAATAGCTGACTGTGAGCATCCACTTCTGTGTTTGCCAGGCACTGACATAGCCTCACAAGAGACAGCTATATTAGGGTTCTTTCAGCAAAATCTTGCTGGCATATGTGCAATAGTGTCTGCATTTGGTGGCTTATTATGGGATGGATCACCCACCCCACCCCTAGATGGGGTGAGGCAGTCTCTTCATGGTCCATCCTTTTGTTTCAGCTCCAAACTTTTCTCTGTAACTCCTTCCAGGTGTAATGTATTGGCTATACCTATAGTTCAAACAGATTGATATCATATTGAAAAATGATACTGAATCATCTTGCAAATTGAAAAACAAATTGTACTGAGAAATATTAAAATTTGTTAGCTTTGGACTGATGATGGTTTTCTAAAGTTTTCTAAGTTTGTTCATATGAATTTTCCATGAGGACAACCTCCCGATATAATAGCCATTTATACCTTCATAAGTTCAAAATAGTTCATCAAATCTAGAGTATTTCTGTGACTGCCATATTCTATATTGACATTCTGTTATTGCACAGACTATGAACCTGAAGGGTTGAAAGTGTTATTAAAAGACAAAACATTTCTACCAATCCCTAAGCATTTGGTTGCATTCCATTGGTCAGTGAATATGATATACATTATGGCCAGCTCAGGTGCCAGAGAAGTCTACTTCAGCAGGAGACTAGCCTTATTCAGTTAGTTGAGCAGGAAAGTTCAAGAAAACTTTCTGTTCAGGAGAATTAATTTTCTCTGAAAACAGTGATTTCTTTCCATTTCATTCTGTGAGCACTGTTCTGGTCCTTAGCTGGAGCTGAAAAGGCTATAAAGAGAAGTCAGCCTAATGTATTCCCTATGTTTCTGTGTTAAGACCACTGTTCAATTTTTCTGTTGTTTCATTTACAAGGGGTGAGCACGATTGCTAGCATTGCCACCGGTAGTATAGGTTAAAACTGTCTGCTAGACCTGTATTCTGCTAAAATTAATGGCAGTGAGAGTTCACAAGTGTCAGAAGCATGAATAAGAATAAAAAGTGGTTTTTATGTGTTAGGTGCTAATTTTTGTTGACCTAGATTCAGCAGTTCAATTTGTTGTGTTAACCTATACTGGCACAAACCATATGATTACACTCAGATCACAGTCAAATGCATATTAACTGCAGATAATATTGAAAGGACTAAAGGGATGGGAAGAGTTATCAATGTAGTGACTTGTGAGAACAAAGCACTTAACATTTCACAGATCTGTTGTGTGTCTTTGCTCCTTGAGGACACCTTTCTGTTCTACTTAAACCCCAGCACAGAAGTAGAAGTTAATATGAAAGTTAAATCTTGCAGAGCATGAAGTCACATACCCTGCTTGTCATCTCATCCTGCATTCCTCATGGGCTAGCCGATCACTATAACAAAGTTGGTCACTAGCAGTTTCTGTGGTAGTTTAAATAAAAATAGCCACATAGTCTCATTTATTTGAATGTTTATTCACCAGAAAGTAGAACTCTTTGAAAAGATTAGAAGGATTAGGACCTGTGGCCTTGCTGGAGGAAGTATGTCACTGTGGTGGCCTTTGGGGTTTCAAAAGCCCCTGCAAGGCTAAGTTTCTGACTGCTGCCCATGATCAGAATGCAGTTCTCTTGTACTCCAACACCACATGTGTCACCATGCTTATCACCAGGAAGACAATGGCAGCCCCAAGTAAATGCTGTCTTTTATAAGAGTTGCAATAGTCATGGTGTCTCTTCACATTAATACAACTATGACTGAGACAATTCCTTGCTATACTCAAAACATTTTAAAAATATCCCTGGCAGTTAAGAAATACAAAGTAAAACTACATTGAAGTTTCATATTACCCCTGTCAGAATGGATAAAAATCAAGAAAACAACTGACACTAAAAGCTCCTGAGTATGTTGTGGAGGCGGGGTGGGAATGGGAAGACCTGATTTAGTGTTGAGATAGCAGACTGATATTGACACTCTGAAAAATAGTTGGAACATTTTTAAAAAAGGTAAAAACAGAACTGCCAATTCTAGCCATGTGACTTTTTGTCATATCCCCAAAGTCTGACTCTACATGTCACCCCACAGAAATGTGCTCATCCACATTCATTGTAGCTGTATTTGCAATGGCTAGAAAATGGAAACAACCTGAATGTTTTCAGCTGCTTAAAAGACAGTGAAAATGCTATGCATATATGATAGACTTCTACTTAGGTGTAAAAAAATGTTTAATAAGGAAATCTTCAAGGAAATGTAAGGAGTTAGTAAATATTATATTGAATGAGGTATCACAGACCTCAAAAGGCAAGCACTATATAAATTCTCTTATTTCTGAATTCTTAATCTATATTGTTAAATGAGAATATGTAACCTGGAATAATCTCAGAAACTGGAAAGTGATAATTGACAATGGCATGGGAAATGGAGAAGCTCTAGAACAGGGACAAGTGTTCACAAGAACTATGAAATGGGGAGAACAAAGAAGAGGAGGAGGTAAGAGCCCGAGAAGCAGGGAATCAGCTGTGAGTGTGCATCTCCTCTCTAGGATAGGGAAACTGTACAACCTCTAAACAACATGCTTGTCCAAGCAAGACTTGCATTGATGACCACACAATTGACAAGGCAGTGTAAATGGGGAAATTCTTACAAGACTTCTCCTTTAGTCCTTTACGTGAAGAGCTACCATTGATGACTCCTTAGAGGTCCATGTAGTTTCATGTCTCTTCACGTAATCTCATTGTATGCATTGCTCCATCAGTATTTTTTATGAAATATGTTGTATTATAAATAACCAAACATAAAATAGTGCTATTAGCTCCTCAGGTAAATGTAATTTTTTCTCAGTAGAGAATTTCTGAAATCTTGGCTATCAATGTTTGGCCAGAAGATATCAAGAACAGGAACATTTTTGAGGATTGAGACCTCTACCTGTGAGATCTGATGATGTCACATGATGCCCAATGTCAGGAATGTCTTAGATTAAAGTTCATTCTGCCATTGTTCAATGCCAAAGACCTGATTTCTTGCTTCATGTAGTGGCAAAAAATGCCACAATTCTCTGATATCAGTGGTCACAGTTTTGTAAGCATAGTGGGAAAACCATGAGCCACTATATTTTATCTGCATTTGTGAGGGGGGTTGGGACATGTGAAAGAAGCCTGGCTAAGTGTTCAAGACTGGTTTTAAGGATCCAGCAAAATACAATAAAGCATTATCTCAGCACATACATACTCAGAGGCAAGATTACTATATAATGAAGAATGACACTAAATTTAAACTCATTCTTATCTTGTTCTTATTTTAGCACTCCATATTCTTTTCATTATCATTTGCAATATATCAGACATCACTCAAATGGTCAAATATTAAAACTCATACCTATGCTCTGCCATTCAACAGTAGTGGTCCACATCTCCAATAATTAAGTAATTAGATGGAAAAAGTAGAGAGACAGCTTGCAGGGTGAGAAAAATCAGACATTTTCTCAAATTCAATAAAACAATTTTGCTGAATAATTTCAAAATTAAGTATTTACAGTTTTGAAATAACAGTAATGTAGTTTTAAATGCTGATATAGTAATACAATGAAATATGTGAAGGCCTTGTTCTAGCTGTATATTTAGAAACATATTAACATTATTCAACATACACAAAAGTATAGAAATATGTAGCTAGCTTAAAATAGGTCGGTATAGGAATATGTATTCTAGCTTAAAATAGGTCCATAATTCACAATATAATTTTACTTCCCATTAAAAAGATAACTACTACTCCACATTTGTTGCAATCCATTATTATGTTAAAGAGTAGCTAGCTCAGGAGTGGAGCACTTGACTACCTTGAGCAGGTCACTGGTTTATTCTCAGCACTTGAAGTGATTCTTATGATCCATAGACACCTAAGCTTTCACACATGCCAGTATCTTTAGCATGTGTCTCTGTTATATTATTCTGTTTGATGTCATTATGTTCTAATGCATACAAATTTCTACATCGATAATTTGTTTTGCTAATTTTTATGCTTGTTAAATTAATATTAATTTTATGCTTCTTTTAATATTAAAATATGAGTGAATTTTCACTATTATTGTGCAAACACACTACAGCTTACCCATTTGACTAAAAAGAAAAATATACATTTTCCCTCTGTAAACTACATGAAAATATTAAGTCTGAAGTTCCTTGTACATATGTGGACAATTAAGCTGGGCAAAACCAGAAACAAAGTCACTGAATTAAGAGTGATGGATATCTGTGTCTGTAGAAATAGTGTCAATGAGTTACCATTACATAACAGAATGAATGGAAACATCTGTCTACTAAGGAAACTGCTTTGTGATACTTAACATGTATTAATTACTTTTGTATTTTCATATGTCCCTCATCAGCTTCTTAGTCCCATAACACATAATAGGCAGTTACCTTTCAGTTAAGAAATGTGCCTGAGCCCAAAATTTAATATTATTATCCCTTATTCTTAAAATATCTGTAGTCAAAGGAAGTAACAGTGTTAAATAATCAACTAAAATATATAATCTGCCATAGAATCATTAAATAAGAAAAAATAGTGTTTACTATGACTAGTATTTGGTGGGACTAGGATTTTATAAAACAAATATTATAAACAGAATGGTTAAGTATGTTTTACTTTCTATAAAAGTTATTAAATAGCTATAATACTTAAAAGTTACAATACAGGCAACCAAGGAAAGTAAATTTAAGTACTGACCTGTGGATTAATTTATTCATGTGTATGTATGTGATGTGTGTGTGTGCTTTTTCACAGGTATTGATGACTTTGTGTGGGTATGTGTATACATGTGTTTGAGTGCAGACAGAACTCTGACACTGAAATGTGACTTTGGATTTTGTTTCTACTTTATTCAAGGTTGTAGAGTCATCCATTCAACGCCAGAACTAGCTGATATAGTTAGTGTTATTAGTCATCTTACTCTGGGTATATTATTTCTCATCTTTACAAGATATCTACACAGCATTTACCTGGGAACCCAAAATTATTTCTCTTGCATATGCATCAAACATTTTAACTACAAAGCCATAACATCCCTCTAAATCCTAAGAGGATTATCACTCTCAGTCAGTGCAGTAAGACCTCCTTAACATTATTAAAAGGAAAACGTCTCATTCCCTTTAAAGAAATGAATAAACAAACTATTTTCATGCAAATTCACCTTTAATATAATCATGTACAAGGAAATTAACAACAACAACAACAAAAAAAAAAAAAAAAAAAAAAAAAACTGTTGAAAGGTGCTCTTCTAAGTTAATTCCCGATATGAGGTAAGAAAAAGATGCCCACTCTCACTAAAGATTTACAGCAACCAGACAAGAGAAATAACAACAACAACAAAATCAATCGAAAGTTCTTCCTCAACATCAACAAAAATGTAACATTTTGTAAAATAACTACTTGAAAATAAATTAAGAGAACAGCTCCATTTAAATTTAAAATAATATTAAGATGATTTCATACAAATAGCAGGATACATAGAAAATACAATATATTGATGAAACAAAAAAGAGATATAAAGTGAGTTTATGACACTAGATGGGATGAGTTAATACTGATAAAATATACATGCTATCCAAAATGATCTGTGCTGGTTAGATTTATGTCAACCAGACACAAAATAGAGTTATCTGAAAGGAAGAAACCTCAATTGAGAAAATGCCCATAAGAGCAATCTGTAGGACATTTTCTTAGTGATTGATAGGGAGGGTCCAGTCCATTATGAGTGACATTATTCCTATTGGTCTAGAGGAAACCAGATTGAGCAAGTCATGTGGAGCAAGCTGGTAAGCAGCACCACTCCATGGGTTTCATAGCAGCTCCTTCCTCTAAGTTCCTATCATATGAACTCCTGTTCTAGCTACTTTCAATGAAGAACTGTGTGATGTGGAACTGAAGGCCAAATAAGCCTTTTCCTTCCAAGTTGCTTGGGTCATGCTGTCTAACTCAGACAAGTTGTTACCAGAAGAGTGGAGTATTGCTGTGACAAATTTGGCCATGGAATCTTGGTGAAGTTCATGGAAAGACTTTGGAACTTTTGACTTTGAAAATCTATATAGGGTTGAGAGCTTATTGAGCTCTTTTATAAGAGTTTGAGAGATAATAAGATAAAAGCTAAGCAGTGCAGACAATGGAGGCAGACCTTGTGAAGTTTTAGAGGGGAGTGAAAACTCTGTCAGGCCTTTTTGTGTGAAGAATCTGTAGAGTCTGGTCAGCTATAACTGAAGAACCATCTGGGATTAACAAGACCCAAGAAACACTAAAGGAAAACAGCTTTTGCTGAGAGGATGCTGGACAGCTTCAGCGGAAGATTAGGAAGAGAGAAGAATCAGTGCTCTGAGTCTTCTGGAAAGAGTTTTCTCAGGATCAGCGCACAGAATCTCTGATCCAGAAATGGCCAATCTTGTGACTCCTATTGGCAGCCCGACTTAGCAGTGTAAGAGTTACCCAGATGGCACTGCTTTTCAATGCATGAAGGGGTCATGGAGAGAAGCTAAGGCTTGGCATGGTGAGAAGCTAGGAGAGGTCACTGGTGAAAGAGAAGGCCAGTTGAAATAAGGGTCACAGCAATTTTAAAGATGCCCCTATGGTAAACCACCTACTAAGGACAGCAGCAAGCATGGAGTGGAGTTGGACTTTGCATAAAAGACAATCTCTGCGTGCTGCAGAGGGCGAGCCAAGGAAGCGACCCAAGCCCTTTGGAGGATTCTAAAAGGTTGTAACTTCAACCCAGACATTGGTTATCATGTTATTTATACAGTTGGAATTTGACTTTAATTTTATTAGATTATGACTGAGCCCTGGTTCTTCCTACTTGAAGTAAGAAAGTATTTGGTTTATTTTATTATTATTATTGTTTTTTTATTTCATGGGAGTCCACAGTTGAGAGACAGTGAATGTAAATTTTTTTAAATTTTAAATTTAAGGCCACATTTTTAAGTATTTGAATTTTTTAAATCTGTGGGAGTTTTAAATTTTGGAATGTTAATGTAATGCATCATCCTGGGGAAGACCAAGAACAGCAAGGTTATGTTTTAACAGTGAAATGTCTGGGTATAAAAGTGAAAAGAAAGGGCTGGTGAGATGGCTCAGCGGGTCTTCCGAAGGTGATAAGTTCAAATCCCAGCAACCACATGGTGGCTCACAACCATCCGTAACAAGATCTGGCTCCCTCTTCTGGAGTATCTGAAGACAGCTACAGTGTACTTACATATAATAAATAAAATTTTAAAAAAATTGAAAAGAAGTCTATTGTGATGGATAGTTTTACATCAACTTGATACAAGTTAGAGTTATCTGGAAGAAGAAAAGCTCAACTGAGAATAGGCTTCTATGATATCTAAGTGTAGAATATTTTATTAATTAGTGATTAAAAAAGGAGGTCCAAGACCATTGTGGATTTTCTTGCCATCAATGGACTAATGGTCCTGGGTTCTCAAAGCATGCTGAGCAAGCCTTGCTGTGCAAGCCAGTACCAAGCACTCCTCTGTGTCCTCTGCATTAGCTCTTACCTCCAGGTTTCTTCTCCATTTGAGTTCCTGTCTTGAATTTCCTCAGTGATGAACATGATAAGGAAATGTAAACTCTTTGTTCCCCAAGTTCTTTTGAACATGTTTTACCACTGTAAGAATAACCCTAACAAAGAGAGGATCAGTAGATTCAATCTCCATTGAAATAGAAAAGTATCCTAAAATCCCTAGGGGTTGGGAGTGGGGGGGGGGGAGGAACAGAGACCATTCTTAACAGAAAGAGCAGAGCTGAGTTCATCACATTACCTGACTTGAAAGACAACTCTAGTAATGAGAACAGACAATGTAAAATAGATCCAATGACCCAAAGGAAAGAAAATGGGTCCCACAAATGAATCACACAATTTGACATCAATTGACTTTCAAAAAATCCTCAAGTAGAGTGAGAAAGGAGGAGTCTTTTCAATGAAGGGTCTTCAGTGAAAAGGGAAAGGTATGTCTATATGATGAGACTGAGAGCAATGTTTTTGCTAGAGACTGAGCTAAGGGAAGAGTGAGACTCCAACATGACTGAAACAGAGAGCCTCTCAAGTGAATTAGAGCAACAAACTTTCTCTTCTCCATCACAATTTTTTACATTGTAGATGGTAGGGTTAGTCATCCCTGTCTGCTCATCCAAAGGACTAAACTACTTGGGAAGCCAGAGCCCTGGGAGTTTGAATGCTGATTTTATCCCAAACTGCCACCAGGGCAGGTGTTGGCAGTAGGGAAGTGCAAAGACACAGCTCTGAGGGGTGGGAAAGCACAGCAGTGTGAGACTTAGGAGAGTTGGAACTGGTCCAGGGTCCCCAGGCCTGCTATGAGACTCAGGCTATGGGGTTCTCAGGCTCTTGGACATCAGTGAGTCCAGGAAGATCTGAGAGGGATGGGGCCCCTCAGACTGTGTTCAGCTGGGGGCCAGGGGAAAAGGGGAAATAGGGCTTGTCCCAGCAGGGAGAATCCTTGGCTCTTTGGACAGCAGTCTTGGTGGTGGTTGTGGTTGGGGATGAAGAGAGGCCTCCTACTGAGATTAGACTGTGGCCTTCTTCATTGATCCCCACTGTGAATCTCAATGAAAAAAGCCAGTCCATGGTTCCAAACAGCTTATTTTCATGGCAGGAAATGGATGCAGAAAACCACACCCTATTTCTCATAGTGGGCCTGAGATTAAATACTTTTTCAGGGAGGAATGTCTCAGTAGGCAATCTTATTGGCATGCTCTCTGAGCCTCTAGGTACCTCATCAGCCTGGAGAACTCTGTTTTGAGCCTACTTGACTGTGGTCACATTTCTTTTCTTATTGTCTTGGTCTGAGATGTTAGGGATGCCTCATCTACATGTGAAAGGGTTTGGGGCATTGCCCTTATGTGACTGATGGTCACAAATCTCTCTATGCTGATATGTGACAGGGGTCTGGTGTCAGGAACTGGCGAATCTCCTACTTTCCCTTGTCCCTTCAGAGTTCTGGGGCTTCAAGCATTTAGCTTTACCTTACCAGGATTCCTCTCACAGTCCACAGCCTTGCAGTAGATATTTTGTATTACGTATTTAAGATAGCTAGATATAGTAATACATGCCTGTGCTCCTAATATTTTGGAGATAAAGGTGAGTGGGTAAGAAGTTATGATGTATCTTGCCTTTATAGTGATTTTGATGCTACACTGAGTTACATGAGAACGTGTGTTAAACAACAAAAAAAATTAGGAAAACACACACACACACACACACACACACACACACACACACACACACGTATTAAATCCACAGAATGTGAGTTAGTATGGAAGAAATATTATAGATTGAATTCTTTCTTGCAAAATATAAAGTAGTTTGGTTTACTGGAGGAAGGAGAGATTGTTGCAAGAGAGATACATTAGTTTTGTAGCTTTATGGATATTTTAAAATAGGAGCACAGAGGTGTGAATGCCTGAAATCACAACCTTCAGGAAAAATGAAGAGGAGCCTAGACTCTATAGAATCTGTCTGTGTTTGTCAATAAAATAAAAAAATATCAAACAATAATCATAGATTATTTACCTTATTTTTTCTATTCATATTGCTTTAGTATTAAAATGCAGAGAAATTGAACTACATTGAAGTAGAAAGATTTTTGAGTGAGCTTAACTATTAAGTTAGACCAGCCACTGCAGCCTATTTTTAGAATGATTCAATACTAGATATTAAATACAAAGTTTGTTTTGAAGAAAATTAAAGGGAGCTGCTACCTTGAAACCTGGGCTTCCCAGTGATCAATTATCTTAATTGCCTATGCATTTTGAAGATGTTATCCATATTTTTCTTTGCTTTAGAGATTGTTATATAAGTGTCAGGAATTAGGGGAGGTATGTTTGAGCTCTACTTGTATTGTTTATTAACTTTCAGTGAGGGTCAGTAATCCAATTTCTATGAGTTTAATGTATAAAACAGCTCCAGAAAACTATAGGAACATTACTAAGAAGAAGAAACTTATTCATAACTAAAATATATGCACCATAGAGTCTTCTGCTATATCTAAATGATATTAGTACTTTTGACAATAACAGCTTGCCTAATTAATTTGGTTTATAACTCCAGAAATGGAGCTGAAGTGTTTTGTTTTCTTTAGTTCAAAGATACATTCTTATTTAGTCTTTATTCTTTATCCACTCAATTCTAAGTTTTTATTTCTTCTTGCTCTTTCTTTATTGCCTTTCACATCCTGAAATGATGTATCCCTTGTCATTTTCTGTACTGCCAGTTTTGAAATGCCCTAGAGTTTTTCATTATAAAGCTTCAACCAGATTTTGATGATAGCTATTTTTTGGATGTAGGCTGTTGCATTGATTTGTTGCATGTTGCATAGGAATGAATGCCTAGAGACACATATCTGTTAAATTCCTAGTATCACTTACAGTTATAGTTAGTGACTCACACAACTTAACATCATTCTAATCTTTGCAGTTAAGAATATTTTACATTTCCTTCACAACATGATGGAGTTCTTCACATTTTTCACACATGTTTGACTTTTTGCAACCCAATAAATGTTTGGCTTAATAGAAGTGTTATTAAAAGACTACACTGTTAATGATTCTTAACTCCATTTTTACTTCATACCATATTTTCATACTTTAAAAAGCAACTGAAACATAATTTGTTTTATAAGGTATATCGAATTGATTCTTATTGATTTACCTAGATTTCATTTTTCTCTGGAGCCAGGAGAAAGGAACTATAGAATAACAACTACAAACTATATTTTATTGTAAATTAGTTCTGTTTTTACTGTACTTCATGAAAAATACATTAATTATTTGCAAGGGGATTTTTCAACTAAATTCTTAAATCATAAAACTTTATATCGCCTATATATCATTCATTTAAGATACTTTATACAACAGAAATTGTCTATAACTTAGTGAGTAGGAAATAATGTTAAGAGATAAATGCATATTATATAATGCATGCACATATAAAATGATTTGCCTAGAGCAGAAAGATGCATTTAAACTTGTAACTACTACCTTTTAGTTATAGTTTATATTATTTTATTGTATGTATATTTATATCAAAGTAATTATCAATTATTTGTAGAAAGCAACTAATATGTAAATATCCTTATTAGTATATTATTTACAATAGAATTATAAGGTAAATATCTCACAATTGAAAGGAAATAAGTATTTCAATTTGCATATGTTGATGTGAGGTTTCATTAAAAATTGATTCAGTGGTACATGTTTTGAGTTTATACATGTTTAAAATTATATAAACATTGTTATTTGAGTAGAGGTCATATGAGCTATTAGCAATCTCTGGTTCTCCTGGGGAGAACTTAGGGGAGACCCTGGTCATACAGATAATGTGAATGTCACCTAAACTATATCCACCTTCAGTCATGCTTGTAGAATCTTGGTATGGCCTGGCCTTAGAGATAGCAGAGGTCACCAGACCTTTAACAACCTCTATTCCCAGCCTTCTGAGCAGAAAAATAGTTTCACAGTTCTCAGTGAAAGACAATCATTTGTGTTTAACATTCCTGTTTCCCTAGGGCTTAGTTGTGAGTTTAAGGACCTTTGTGTTCCTAATAAAATATAAACATTTAAAAGTTCTCCTCATGTTTGAGCAGTAGTGACCCTTTGGGGAAAACAAACAAAGCAGACTGAAAGTGGGTACATCCTTGCTTCTTACTTGTATGCTCTTAATGAGAAAATACCAATCATGTTGTGAATGCAGAAAAGAAATATTCACAGTAGTGAAAGTACATAGTAGGAGAAATCACACAAGAACTTCAGATGGTTTCAAAAGCAATCTCCTGCACTCTCAATGAACTTTATTACTTTTGGTTTCTCCATCCTTTAGGCCCTTAGTGCTTCCTATTTCCACATATATTTTGATACTATATTTGGTGATCAACAGAAGCTTTGAAACTAAGCTCTCTTTTCTTCTTTAACCAGTTCTCTCAGAATATTATATCTTGGTGTTTTAAGGATAGTCCATTGATATTTAAACAACAACAAAAACAACATAAACAAAAACAAAACAAAACAAAACAAAACAAAAAACAATGATATGATGGCTGAGAACAGAACTCAATGGTATATAACCATGCACAAGAATAGGGTCCAGTCCCCAAAAGTGACAAACTTACAAACAAAAGTGACTAAGGGAATTACTTTAATGGAATGTTACTCAACGTGTGTAATGTGTATCTACTATGTCTAATTGGCTGTTTATATTTCAGAGCCTCCTGGAGTACTTTCTGATCTCCTCAACTAATTGAAAGGAAACAATTAGCCATTGCTTCATTTATACCCTCTTCTGGATTGTTTACTTGACTTCTTCCAACTCACCATGCATTGCTTGACAAGAAATTTACATTGTATTTTTTCTTGGACACTTTTATTTATTTCTCCTGTGCACATGAATGTGATTTGAATATATCTGTGTGGCAGGAATGTTTGGCATCCCATGTGTGTGGGTACTCTGCAAGCACACCAGAGCATGTTAAGTCAGAAGTTGACACTGCGTGTCTTTGTTGTATTCTACCATTGATATCTAGGCAGGGTCTCTCAATGAACTGTGGAGATCACTGGATTAGCTTGTCTAGTTATACAGCTAGTTCCAGATTCCTCTCTCTCTACCTCTAGAATTCTATGATTTCAGGCATGACAACTTGCAATCCTGTCATTTTTTAAAAATAAATATTAGTTATTTGAGAGTGTCAGACAATGTGTCTTGACCATAATTATCTCCTTTCACAAGTTTTCCCAGATACACCCCCTTCAAAAACATGTGTTTTTATTATTTATACTTTTCAAGAGAAAATTGTGCTGGCCAAATATACTTAGATGTATAGGGTTTCCTGTCAGATGGTCATCTTATAATGGGGTAGTGTTTTTCTAAGCACCGAGTCTTCTCTATGGCTAGGTTTAAGGTTACATGCCCTACACTCTGTGTCATGCTGAGATTTGGCAAGGCTTGGGCTTTTGTGCATGTTGTCTCAATCAATGTAAGTTCCTATGTGAACCTGCCCTGATAATCCCAGAAGTCACTATTTTCTTGGAATCATTTATCATCTCTAGATCTTCTCCAACTTCTCTTCTGTAAAAGGGAGGCTCTGATGGTTACTCTGTTCCACAATTGATTCTTGATTTGTCAATAAAAAGGCAGGGGGAGTAATTGTTGGGCAGAGTGTAGAGGTGGGACTTCCATGTCCCAGGTGGAGAAAGATAGATGCAAGGAAGGAGAGAGGACTTTTCTGCCATGCTGTGGAGGAAGAAGGATGTAACAAACATGTAAGTCCTGGTGTGGGTTGGGGTGTAGCTAGGGCCTGCAGCCTCTGTTACAGGAGGGTAGCCCAGGATGTTTGTGGAACAAGCCACTAAGTTTAGGGTAGCAGTAGAGATTGATGTAATAAATTGGTAAAGGCTTGCTTTTCCAAGTGGAAGATATCTGTGCCCAGCAATTGGGCCTAATAGGCAAGTTATAAAGTAACAAATTTGAGTATCTTTTATCCATGGATTCAAAGGGTATCAGAAGCAGCCTGGTAGCATAACCAGATAGAACACAGAGGAAGCTGGGAGGGGCCAGATCATTGTCTGATGCTGGGTAAAGGCAGTAGGTTTTAAAACTACATGTAACCTTCCGTAGTGACCTTTCTTGGGAGGAGAATCTGAGTTATATGCTTCCATTTAGAGGTGATCATTCTGCAATCACCTATTTTCTTTCCCAATTTTATATATCCAATTTGTTGTTTGTAAGAAATACTCTTAGCTCCTGGAATTAGAATACCTTGATAAGCAATGGAGAAGTATTTGAAGCTTTTTCATTATGTGAAAGTTTGTATTGGTCTAATTATTTAAATATCTAATTATATTTTTCTTGCTGCTGGGGAAATGATAAATAAGTGTGAAAGACAGAAAAAAACATACTACTTACACACGTAGTAAAAAGTAATTTTCTTGTATTTACAAAAACATAACAAAGACAAAATTAATGAGCTGTGTGTTGTGGCATATTTCACTCTCATTTTGTTATTTCTTAGAGTGAAGGTCATGAATGAAATTTTTGAATATGAACAAAGTAAAACAAAAATAAGATCTTAAATTTTTGGTTAAAAAGCAACAGTGTTTGTTATTCAAGTTTAGACAAAACTCAAGTGCTTACAAACTAAACATATGTACAGTTTCTGCCCATTAAACTTACTGCAAAATACTTAGGTGACACTGTAGAATAGTTGGGGTGAGTTTAGTAAAACTGCCCCCCCATAGGCTCATAGATATGAGTGCTTGGTTATCAGGGAGTGGCACCACTTGACAGGGATGAGAAAGTGTGCCCTTGTTGGAGGAAGTGTGTTACTGTGGGTGGGCTTTAATTTTCAATGTTCTAGTCAAACACAATATCTCTCTCTTCTTGCTTTCTTTGGTTCTGGATATAGAAATCTCAGCTACCACTTTATCACCATGTCTGCCTGATACTGCCATGCTTCCTACCATGCTTTTATTCATGACAATATTGGACAAGACCTCTTAAACTGTAATAAAATACCAATTAAATATTTTCCTTATATGGGTTGTCATGGTCATGGTGGATCTGCACAGCAATAGAACACAGAATAGCACAGTAGAGAAGTGGATGAAAAGACAATAGCAATAAGTTTTTTTTTTTATCTTTTATTTTAAAGATATGTCTTCATTTACATTTAAAATGATATCCCCTTTCCTAGTTTCCACTCTGAAAATTCTCTATACTCTCCCACCCCCCCTGCTCCCCAAACCACCCACTCCCCTATTCCTGGCCCTGGCATTCTACTATATTGGTACATATAACCTTCACAAGATCAAGGACCTCTCCTCCCATTGATGGCCAACTAGGCCATCATCTGCTACATGTGCTGCTAGAGACATGAGCTCTGGAGGTACTGATTAGTTCATATTGTTGTTGTTCCTATAGGGTTGTAGACCCCTTCATCTCCTTGGGTACTTTCTCTAGCTCCTTCACTGGGGACCCTGTGTTCCATCCAATGGATGGCTGTGAGCATCCACTTCTGTATTTGCCAGGCACTGGCATAGCCTCACAAGAGACAGCTATATCAGGGTCCTGTCAGGAAAATCTTGCTGGCATATGAAATAGTGTCTGGGTTTGGTGGTTGTTTATGAGATGGATCCCCTGGTGGGGCAGTCTCTGGATGGTCCTTCATTCCATCTCAGCTCCAAACTTTGTAACTTCTATGGATATTTTGTTCCCCTTTCTAAGAAGGAACAAAGTATCGACACTTTGGTTTTCCTTCTTCTTGAGTTTCATGTGTTTTGACAATTGTATCTTGGGTATTCTAAGTTTCTGGGCTAATATCCACTTATCAGTGAGTGCATATCATGTGTGTTCTTTTGTGATTGTGTTACCTCTCTCAGAAGGATATCCTCCAGACACATGCATTTGCCTAAGAATTTCATAAAATCACTGTTTTTAATAGCTGACTAGTATACCATTGTATAAATGTACCACATTTTCTGTATCCATTCCTCTTTTGAGGGGCATCGGGGTTCTTTCCAGCTTCTGGCTATTATATATATATATATATATATATATGGCTGCTATAAACATAGTGGAGCATGTATCCTTATTACAAGTTGGATCATCTTCTGGGTATATGCCCAGGAGAAGTATTGTGGATCTTCTGGTAGTACTATGTCCAATTTACTGAGGAACCTCCAGACTGATTTCCAGAGTGGTTGTACCAGCTTGCAATCCCACCAGCAATGAAGGAGTGTTCCTCTTTCTCCACCATTCTTACCAGCATCTGCTGTCAACTGAATTTTTGATCTTAGCCATTGTGGTATGAGGTGGAATCAAAAGCAATAATTAAAGGCAGTATTAAATTGCCTTTTTAATTGTTTCTGTTTCCTCTCTGCTTTGTTTTTCATTACATGATTGAAATTTCATGACTATACAATATGGAAAGCAGTTTATATACTATTTACAATTTTTTATATAGGGAATGGTAGATTTATGTCTCGGGAGCAATGGCAAGCAAACACGTGCTCAAATAAGAAATAATCACCTAGATATAAGCTTTCTTCACAAATGCTTTCATTAGTAGGTCACCTGAACAAACAAACTTCACACATAAATATGTATTTTGTTTTTCAGCCATTATTTCTCTTACAGGTTATATTTTACTTCTCCAAATTAAACTTTAGACTGCTGAAAATTAAAACTACTAAAACATGAACAATCATATGTACATATAAATATATTATATGTATTATATTAATTATTTTGTATATATATATATGTTATTTATATGTGTGTGTGTGTGCATGTGTACACAGTACATGCACAGGACAGAGAAAAACAATGCTTTCTCACTGTGTGAATTATTCCTTTGTTCCAGGATCTTTTGTTGAAGATGAAGCTCACTGTTTATCTTTCACTGTTTAAGGAAGCTCTTGGGATCCTCTAGTAATGGCTCCAGATGCTAGAATTACAGACATCTCGTGTCCAAATTTATATGGGCACTGCTGATGCCAATTCTATTCCTCCCATTTATATACTAAATGTTCTTACCTACTGAGCCATTTTGAATACACAGACATTTTATCTTGTTAGTCTAGAAAATGATGTCTTCCTCTTCTAACATCTGAAATTTCTCTGCTTACTAATCAATTCATCATTTTATATTTCCTATTTCTTAAACTAGTTTTTAGTTATTTGACCCAAACTCCCTTACCACTTAATTTTTTTCTCATAGCATAATTCTCTACACTTTTAAATATGCTATTGATGAATTTTACAGTTTCATGTTTTTAAATTTTGCCATTCTCAGTTGCTGGCTGGACCTCCCTACTGACTATTGCAGATGTGGATGGTTGGAGCCAATCATCAGACTGAGCTCATGGAAGCTGGTGGGGGAGCTGCCTGAAGGACTGGAAAAGCAGAGGAGGATTGGAACCCCATTGGAAGAATGATATAGATTGGTCTGACCACCCAATTCTCCCAGAGTCTAGACCACCAACCAAAGAGTGTACCTGGAGGGATCCATGGCTCCAAATACATATATAGCAGAAGATGACCTTACCTAACAGCAGTGGAAGGGGACACCCTTGGTCTCAGGGAGGTTTGATGCCCCAGTATAGGAGGATGCTAGAGAGGTGGGACAGGACAGTGTGGGTGGGGCATCACCCTCATACAGGCAAAGAAGAGGGGTAGGGCAGATGTGGGATGGTAGGGTGGTAGAGGGGTAGTGGGATACCATTTGAGATATAAACAAATGGAAGATTAATATAAAATTAAAAATAAAATTAAAATAAATTGCTGTACTCTGGTGAATTCATGAAACATTTTAAACATTCCTTTTGTGTGGTTCTATAAAGGTTCACCTGCTAAGAGTGAGTACTGCTTTGCAGAGACCTGGGTTTAGTTCCCAGCACTGAAATCAGGTGTTCACACACTTTGGGCTCCAGTGCTTGGGGATCTCACTCCCCTCCTTAGCGCCACAAGCACCAGACAAGTACAAGGTACACATAAAATGCAGATAAAATATTCATGCACATAACATAAAAATAAGCACGTTTAACATTTTAATTTGATTTCCATTCATGATATGTCCAGATTGCTTCTTGCTGTTGAACAAGTAATCACACTGTGTAGAACAACTGAGCTGGCATTTGTTTTTCTATTTTAGCCTCATTACTTCAATTTTCTTTTCTGCTTTTTAGCCAATGACATATTTCTGTCATGTGCTCACTCAGTCTAACATTAGTTTCTAAATATGCTCAAATTACCATTTTAACATTCAGATCCCATACTGGGCAGACAGCCATATAGGCACAGAAATAAATGCAACAGTAGATCATAAAGTATATGCTTTACTTGTAATACATATTCTCAAGTTTTATCTATGCTTGTCAACTTTTTGTATTTCAGAAGTTATTTATGTCTTAGGAAATATACATTATGATATGCTATTCATCTGGAAATTGTTTTGAAAAGACAACATTCTATTTTGATGGCATAAGGGACAATTCTGATAAAGCCCATTTTCATTGTGAACTAGTTTGTTGGAATCTGTGCTTCTCATACTGAATGGATTTTATGTTTTCATGGGGAAAATAATTGTAAATATATCTTCTGTGGCCATAGAACTGTAACTCTTTATTTATTGCTGCATAATAAAATGCCTTTAAGAAAACTTATATACTCTTTATTTTAATGAATTATATCTTATTATGGAAAAGTACAATAATCAATTATATTATTATATCAAGAACATTTGAGTTTACTGCTTACAATATACATATTTGGCATGAGACTGGCTGAAAGCCCTGAGAAGATTCACAGAATAGATTTCAGAGTGCATCCTTTGGTGGGTTTCTAGTTAAGTCAAAAATTGTTGCAGAACATTCTAGAACATGATTCCGGGAAACAGAGTAATGGATCTCTAAAACAGCTTCACTCTAATATGTGACTATGTTACCTTACATGCAATGAGACTTGTAGCTGTGATTAAGTACAGGATTTTCCTAAAAGGATATTATCCCAGATTAGCTGGACATTCCTTCCCTTTTTTCTTTGTCATTTGTTTTTCCTCTGAAACACAGGAAGAGAGAGTAAGAGAGAAATGCAAAGATGGAACATTGCAGGAGAAGAGAAGGAGGGATGGATGAGAAGATGAGTGAGTTGGAGACCTAGAGCCCAGAGTGAGAGGCAGCAAGAGCCAGAACCAGAGAGCTAGCAATCAGGGTGGAGGGAGAGCAGCAGCTATAGCTATAGCTGGAGAGAGAGGGAGAGAGACAGAGAGACAGAGAGATAAAGAGACAGACAGAGAGACAGAGAGGCAAAGAGACAGAGAGAAACAGAGACACAGAGAGAATATGAACATGGGATAAGCAAATATAAGAGGGGGTTTCTTAGCTTACTTAATAATGCCTCTACTGAAAATTATTTCCTGGAGCAATGCCATCTCACACCTCATGTTCTCAGAATGGCATCAGTATCATAAGAAACACAGTTGGTGTTCCTGAGAATTTAAAAATTTCCGTTTTATACAGGATTTCCTCGCCCCCGCCCCAAGTCCTCTTGGTTGCCTGGATACCTTTAGTTTAAAACTAGACTAGAATTCTTTATTGCCACAATCAGGCTGCTTCCAAAAAGAATTCAGTCTCAGCCACTGTCACTATCACCCAGATTTCCAATGAATTGCAAGGATTCTAAAGTACAGCGATTAAATGTTTATCTTTATATTTACTGAGGTTTACTTCTTTACATTTGTAGCAGCTGCCTTGGCTTGGTTTACAGTGGTTCAGATTCTAAGGGAAGAGTTCCGAGTAGCTTGAGCCTTTAAAACTGGTTTCTGACAGTCAATATGTTGCACACGGTGGCTTATGCATATATCTGGGATTGTTTGCATGCTAGTGTATTTGCTGACAGCAGCAAATGCATATTTATGCACATTTTAATATCTGCAATTTTATGTATTATACATCACAGCTTCTTGAGGTTCATTTAGATGGCCATAAGGTGTTTGTCTACAAGTGTCGATGAGGAACCAGAAAAAGGTAGCTGTAACTGACAAAAGGAAAATATTTAGCTTGTAGTTAGCATGCACTGAATGTATAAGAATATATTGGTTATGATAAATGAATTTTTACTTAGCTGTAATTATCCTCTGAAGGTGTAACAGATATTGATGGCTTAGATATGTTTAAGTATAAAGGTCAGAGCAAAACTTATTTGTTCATACTCAAGATGTGAAAATGTGTAATGTAATCACACACCATTTCTACACCTTGTAACATAGTTGTAGGAAAGTTCTGCCTTTTTTATTAGAGTCGTAACTGTAATGTGTCTTTTTCATTGTTCTATATACTATTGGAAAATCTATCATCATGAAAGATATCAAATACAAGTAGGCATAAAATTTACAGGATAAAAACAGAGCTTCAGAATGCTAGTGTAGAGTGAGGTTAAGTCTGCAAGTGATCTGCAAGGGTGAGGCTTTAGTTTTGTTCTCAGGCAGCATGTCTATGTATAAGTGGTAATAAATATTAAAAAATTGAAATTTATTCCAGAAATCATGCAAGGAAAAAAGAAAACTGTTTCAATGACCCATTGTCAGGCATTCTCAAAACACTTCAACCTCTACAATTCTTTTTTCTGGTAAATACTGCACATCTTTACAAAAACCTGAGCTACACGGAAGCAGTTGAATTGCCCAATGTCATATACAAGGAAATAGAACTGGGTCTGATTTTAGGCTTTTGGACTCTCCCACTTTGTGAACTATGCATATTGCTGTGTGACCTTAAAGGAGCTCAATCTTGTTACACAAACATTTATTCTATATCTGATACCCATGAAACCTGGAGAAACACTTGGGTTTTTTTTTTTTTTTTTTTTTTTTTTTTTTTTTTTTTTTTTTTTTTTTTTTTTTTTTTTTTTTTTTTTTTTTTTTTTCAGATCTTTGTGTATTTGTAGTTTGGTAGTGAACAACATGGAGGCAGATCATTTGGATTTGTTTGTTTTCTCCCCCAAGGTGTAGGAAAAAACAAACAACAACTCAGGAGCTCAACTCCAATAATAAAGGAAATGTACTGGAAGTCACAATGAGCCATCACCCCAGCCAAGTGGGAATTGCTGCTATTTTAAAAGCAAACAGAATAGCAATTGCTGGCAAGGCCAGAGGGGGGAAAAATGGAACACCTGCTTGCAGGCAATGATAATACTGATTAGTGTAGCCATTTTGGAGAATAGCATAGAGTTTCCTCATAAACAAAGAACCAAAACACTCAAACAAATTGACAGGTGGTATAAGCCAGTAGTCACAATCCAGAAGGAAACCACAACTAAAAAAAGAAAAGAAAAAGGAAAAGAAGTGAATATACCCTCATGCTCACTGCAGGACTTTACACAACAACCAAGAAATGGAATCTCTTAAGAGAGCCAGGGAGGAACGTCAATATTCGCATTTAGCCAAGCATATCTCTCTATGGTTTATACAGTTGTGTGTCTGTGTGTGGAGCCCAGTGATCAACATACTATGTCTTTTTCAGTCACTCTCAGGAAATTTTCTTGACTGAACTTGGAGCTGACTAGTTTGACTACAATGCCTGGCCCACAGGCACTAGGGATCTACTTTTTTCTATGTTGGTGGCAACATAGACACATGTGTCTCTGTCTGATTTTTATTTATTTTAATAAGGGTTGCTGGGCTCTCAGCTTAGGACCTTAAGTTTGCATGTCAGGCAAAGCTAGGGCAAAAGTTTAGTCAGTAAAGTGCTCAGCACATACATTGCCCATGACTGCTTCTCTGCTGCTAGGGAATTGCTGAGTACTTACAACAGACTATGGTCCACACAGATCACATTACTTAATACTTCTTCATTGAAGATAAACATTTTCAGACCCCTGGACTCAAAGGCTTAAACAAAGGAGAAAACATGATTTAGTAAAATAAAGAGCTTCAGTATCTTGAATCAAAAATTGAATGAGATTTTGACAAAAACCAGCAGATTCAAAAGAAATTTAAGTAGTTTCAAGGAAAATTAGCTGAAGTATTAATACATGATAAGATGTGAATTAGGAGTGAATAGATGGGTAAGGAATTCTATAAATAAAGCTGGATGAAAATTATGACACTATAAACAGGAGTCTAAAGTTTTTACCTAAATCATGTAAAGGGTGGGACACTGTGTGTATCAAACACTGTAAGACTTTTACAACCATGTATGCATGTGTGTATGCATGTATGTATGTATGTGTATGTATGTATGTATGTATGTATGTATGTATGTATGTATATGTTTCTGGGGTCTCTAATGAAGTATAATTGCCCCTGGGGTCCAGCAGAAGTCATCAGATCTCTTGGAACTAGAGTTACAAGTGCTTCTCAGCCACCCAAAATGGTTGCTAGGAACTACATTTGTGTTTCTTGGATGAGCAACAGGAACGCTTACTCGCCAGGCTATATTTCCTCATCCCAGAATGAGAGAACTTTAATTCATAGAACAACCTCAGGCTCAGCAATGAGAGGACAGAATTAGCCAGAGCCAGGCCAACTCCATGACAGGCTGCAAACTGGCAGTTTAGGAGACTAGGCCTATGTTTCTGTTTTCCAAAAATGAGAACCTGTATCCACGAATCTTTGGCCAGCCAACCACTGCTGCAGGAAGCTTGTCATCTGGTCTGAAGCAAGAATAAGTAGCTAGAATGAGTAAGTAACCACCCTGGAAAGTTTTCAGAGCCCTAACCAATTATATAATCAGCCAGGCCCCTAGAGATAGAACAAATCAATCAAGGTAAAAGGCAAATAGCCCTCCCTGGGATTTCCCCAACTACAATAAAAGCTGGGCCTGTTTATCCACCATATATCTCCATTCCTAAGTTGGCAGAGTCCTGCATACAGAAAATTCTGCTGATAAACACTCTTTACTTTTTCACACTATTTGACTTTGGGGTGCCATTCTTCAGTGAACACAGACCCTTACATTATAGCTATAGAAATAGTAATATCATACAGGAAAGGGGAGAAAATAGTGACTCCAGTGGCTGAAGGAAGGATATGAAACCAGTTAAGAGTTTGAGGCGAAATGATCAGTGATAATGAAAACCTTGAAATTGGGTTGTCTGTGTCCTCTTATGAGAATGAATAGGGTATCTTAATAAGAAACGGAGTATATATAAATGCTGCTAAAATGGGGAGTAAAACACATAGACTGTCATTTTGTTTTCTATTGAGAAGTGAGGAAGTAGTATTTGCAGAATTTTGTTTTGTTTTGTTTTGTGTTGTTTATTGTACGAATATAGATAAAATACATGAGGATTGTAGGAATTAATACAAAGTAAATAGAAATTGAGATGTCAGCAAACAGAGAGAGAGAGAGAGAGAGAGAGAGAGAGAGAGAGAGAGAGTTTGATAAAGATTAAGTGTAGGAAGAGCAAATGAGGATACAAAGCACTTTCTGTGTCTCTGAGGATTCTATGTCAGGGAAGAATCACCAGCAGAGAGAGCACCTCAGGAAAGGTAAGAGACACATCTTCCAGGGTGTGAGTCTCAGCGCCAGCCCAGGGCACTGATTTACATGAGAAACACTCCAGCAACCCATATCTACATGCATTTTTTTCTATATAAAACTGTATTGGAATCAATCTCATATATCTCTTTCTTTTTCTTTCCTCCCATGCCCTGTTTCCCCCTTGTATTTGAACCTAACTCAGGTTCTGAAATTCATTAGAAAAGATTTTTTACACTGAACTAAACCATTTAATTTTATTTAGATATATGTTCGTATCTTTAACAGTTATATATTTCCAAACGTGATGTACAGATATAAGTCCATCTTATCTATTTTATGAATTTTAATAATTCCATTAATATTCAAATAATGTAATGTTTAAGTTACTTTTTGTTTTATTATGTTTTGTATTTTTATAATTATTATTCTGCTGACAATATCCTATTGACTCATCATTTTCATTATTGATTTATATATAATAAACATTTATGAACATTTTATTCATGTACTCTCACAAAGCACCAGATGTTCAAAGATTGACCCCCACATACTTTCTGTCAAGAAATTTACAGCCTAGTGAACCAGACATATGAGAAATCATTGCACATTATGAGGGTGAAATGGATGAATCACTCTTTGAAGGTTGGGAGAGATGTTAGACAAGGCCTCATGGTGAATGTACTACATAATACCATTGCCTTATGGAGACAGAAACAATCATTTCTACCCTTAATTCATGCATACCAGATGGTGACCTCCAAAAGAACACAGGATAGGATTCGATGAGCACATACTTAGGGAGAGGAGGATGTCAGAGAACAATCTTCATTAGAGGATATGGAATGTTCAAAGTGTTTTCATTTGCCCTTTTCCATGTATTTGTTCTAAGGTTTTGTTTAATTATAGTTCAAGAAATTACATTTGAAGAGAGTCTGTCGTGTTGGACAGCATTGTTGTGATTTCTAAAATCCACATGGAGAGTGACTACAGAATCTGCTAAATCTTAAAACTGTCATAAAAGATTAGATAGGAGCTAAAACTGCAGTTCTAGTACATTCTTACAGTTCATGCTATACTCTGGTTTATACATCAGAAGAGCAACACTTTCCACTTCCTAATTCATATTGTTCAGCAAGAATAACCAATATTTCTGAACATAAATAACACCCTTTAAAATAGCCACAAATAATATAAAATGTCTTGGCAGTCTCTGTATGGTCCATCCTTTTGTCTTAGCTTTAAACTTTGTCTCTGTAACTCCTTTCATGGGTATTTTGTTTCCTATTCACAGGAGGAATGAAGTATCGACACACTGGTCTTCCTTCTTGATTTTCTTCCATCCCATAATCAGTCATTAAACTCAGACACTATTGCATAGGACAGCTAGTGCCTGCTTAAGGGAACCTGATATAGCTGTCTCATACAGAAGTGGATGCTCATAATCATCTATATGATGGAACACAGGGCCCACAATGGAGAAGCTAGAGATAGAACCCCAGGAGCTGAAGGGGTCTGCAACCCTAGAAGAGGAACAACAATATGAAATAACCAGAACCCCCAGAACATGTGTCTCTAGCTTTACATGTAGCAGAAGATGGCCTAGTAGGCCATCATTGGGTGGAAAGGCCCCTTGGTATTGTAATCTTTATATACCCCAATACAGGGGAACGCCAGAACCAAGAAGTGGGAGTGGGTGGGCAGGGGAACAGGGCTGGTGGGAACTTTCAGGATAACATTTGAAATGTAAATTAAGAAAATATCTAATAAAAACTAATTGAAAAAAATGTCTTGGCAGAACTTTAACCAAACAAGTGGAAGATCTGCACAACAAGAACTTCAAGTCTCTGAAGAAAGAAATTGAGGAAGATATCAGAAGATGGAAAGATCGCCCATGCTCATGGATTGGTAGGATTAACCTAGTGAAAATGGCTATCTTATCTAAAGCAATCTACAGGTTCAATGCAATTCCTATCAAAATCCCAACATGATTATCCACAGACCTTGAAAAAATAATTCTCAACTTTCTAAGGAAAATAAAAAAGCTCAGGATAGTTAAAACAGTCCTGAATAATAATCATAATCAAAACCACAATATAAACCTTCTGAAGGTATTACCATCTCTGATCTGAAGCTGTATTTCAAAGCAATAGCAATAAAAACTGTGTGGCAACATTATGGAAAAAGACATGTTGATCAATAATTTAGAAGTACTTCAGTTTTAGGTTATGACTCCACAAGAACAAACACAACGCTCTCCATTATGCTGGTGATTGGAAAAGTTTCTAGTGACTGCTATTTATACATACATTAATGTGGAATGACAACTCAAACTACTACCTCTCTGGCTTTTTCTATTATGGTTTTGCAATTGAAGTATTGGGAACAGATATTTATTTTGATCATTAAAAAAATAAATATCTTAGAACAGAAGGTGATATTAAACTTGATTGGATTTTAAAAAGAAAATATGCCTGCAATGGTAAGATAGTCAATCACATTTTAAATATCCCTGAAAGTCAGTGAAGCTACTTCGCATTAGATTCATGAACTTCCAGAAAACTAGATCTTTGGCAAAATGCCAAGATCAAATTCAGCTTTACATTCAGGTTTCCACACCATTGAGAGCAGAATCTTGTAGACTCTCCTGCAGAAAAAACGCAGCCTTTGCTGTTTCGTGTGTACACCCATGAATCACTGAATTTCCTCCCCCAGAGTGTGAGCAGTTGCCCCTTTAGTATTCAAGCATGGCTTATACAAGCCACAGGTGCAAGAGTTAGAGAAAGTGAGATATGTAGCTCTTTCACATGGGTCCAAATAGATGGGTGGAAATGAAATCACATTAAATATAATACAAAGTAAACAAACAAACAAACAAAAAAAAAGTCAGTGCGTCCATGGCACCTGGCACTAACGAGGTATGGGCAGTATTTGTAAAAATGAGCAATTGAAGAAATTAAAGGCTTGCATCTCCTATGCTTTCAACATATGCTAGAATATCATGTTCTAGGTTAATAAAGATATTAACTTCTCCCCAGTCTTAACCATTGTTTTCACTTGTACCTATTCATTTCGGTTCATGTATGTATTTTGCTTAGCTATGTTAAGCATTTTTAAGCCTTGATTCTTTTCCCTTATTTCTCTTCACAGAAGGAATATCTCCTAAAAGAAAGCTCTTGGAAAGGGAAAATGTCAGTAATTATCTTTCTAAACAACTTTCCAACCCTTTATGTTTTTCAATCATATGGACTTTGTTCTTTAGATACTCCAGTGCTACATCAAATTTTATTGAAATACAGCACAATCTTTCTCCTGCCATGGAACTAATTAGAAGAAGTCACAATAAATACATAAATGAAAATGATCTAGTCACAGAGGAAATGTGTAATAGTTTTCCTTTCCCAAGTCCAGAGGCAAGGACAAATGGAGAGTTCAGCCTGTGCAGTGTTAAGGACAAATGGAGAGTTCAACCTGTGCAGTGTGAATCATGTTTCATTCGTTACCACCATTCACCTGCTTGACATATCATAGTTGGTGTATTTATGTGGCCAATGCTATGCATAATAAAATATCTGTATCTAATATTAAATATTTAAAATTATACAGATATTTTATATTTATTGAAGAATTGCTAAGAGATAGTCTACAAATGAAAAGGAAGAAAAAATTAATTTGTGCTGTTTTTGTTCCTTTATTTTGATATAGCACTTTTAAAAATGAAACCAAATCAATATCTTCAAAAACACAGCATATTAGCTTGCCCTTAAGTGCTGATTCCTGGCAAGATTAACTTCTAGATTTAACAAACAGTATACACATGTAGTGAGCTAAAGATGTGTAACATACAATCAAAAGGTAAAGGTAACTTGACTTGGCTATGTATGAAACAGAGATAAAGTCAGTTAAAACTGAAGAGATAATGCCCTATAACAGTGTTTATTAAACACTGGAGTCTGATCAGATAATGAGGTCTGCGCTGTTCTACTTATTCATGGAGAGTCCACAATTATCGCATTGCATACTTAAAAGGTAAGTTATCTTTAGAATAAAAAAAAAACATAAATTTTATCCATAGAAATTTAACATCATAACCAAACTGAAAATGAATAAGTTATCTTCTCAGATCCAGTTTACATTTTATAATGTCTTTGTGAACATTTAGTGAGACCCTAGGGTTGGTACATAAAATTCAACCACTTCAACAATAGCAGAAGGCACACAATGATGGTGAACTGCAAAAGCGTAGAAAAGTACCCAGGGAGATCTTAATTGCACTTACTGTGCTAAAACTAGAAGACAAGACAGCTTTTAAAAGAAATCTGTGCCTAGATATGGTACTCTGCAAGAGCATCACATGAAAGTGGACTTATAGGGACCCGTCTTTCAGAAAGGGCGGCAGCTAGATT
The DNA here is from genome assembly GCA_902729485.2 of Mus minutoides. Lineage (NCBI taxonomy): Eukaryota > Metazoa > Chordata > Mammalia > Rodentia > Muridae > Mus > Mus minutoides. The sequence continues at coordinate 84,409 of LR749616.1, forward strand.
GCACACTATCATAATAAAGGCAGACATTTATTGCTAGCCACAGTGTACCAAGCCATTTCAATTTTTATAACTTCTATTTCAATAAATGGTATGTGGTTAGAGACAGGAAGATAACAAATCAGATGCTTTTACTTGCTATGAAAGTCTTGACAAAGTAGAAATAGCTATGGAATATACATTTGTCATAAGTGATGCTTAGTTTTGGATGTTAACATGACAACAGATTATAGTGTTACTCAAGAGAATGTCCTCGGTACATGCCTGTACACTATGGAGGCTGTCTTACATTTGGCCAAACCATTCTCTGGGCAGAAAGTCCTAAACTGTATAAAATGGTAAAAGCAAATTTAGCACTAATATATACACCACCCTCTCTGTCTTTGATTCTGGCTCATTTGCTACCAGCTCCCTAAGCTTCTGTGGCTGAGACGTCCTTGGACTGTTACCTGGTTCTGTAGCTAAAGTAAGTACTTTATTACATAAGTTTTTAGGACATTTTATGACAGAAAAATTGAAAAGAAACTAAGATGCCATAACAAAGATTATATACAAATATTTAGAAAGTTGATGAGTTATGAGACTTTTATTTTCCCTGAGACACAGGTTCAGCCTCTATTACTGAAAAGGAGTTTTCATGATGTTGCTGCTCCAAATTTATTTGATGCCTCTTCGATCCTGAGAATTAGAGTGTCTGTGGGAGGTGTTTCTTTTTCTTTTGTCCTAGTTCAAAACTGTAAGGCACATGTTGGCATAGCCAGCAATGTTATCCTAATGAAGTAGTCATTGGGTCTCCTCTGTCTTTGTGTATCTTAATTTGTTCCATTCCCATCTTTAAAGATCTTTAGTCCAGTCTTCATACTAACTCTGTGTGCCTACTTTTGCCTTTCTTTAAACATAGCCATAATTACTGCAAATCACACGTAGGACTCTCAACACTCCGAAGTACTAGGACCCTCAGTCTCCACTTTCATGGTTAGAGAATACAAATCAGCAAACCATTAACCTGAAGGAATCCTGGATAACATTAACTGGTGTGTGTGTGTGTGTGTGTGTGTGTGTGTGTGTGTGTGTGTGTGTGTTTGCGTGCGCGCATGTGCGCGTATGGTATTGAACAATTGAATATCTGTATTTTTATTTCTGTCTTTGTGAAATTTTCACACACATTTAAAGAAATTCAATTAATTTATTAAGAACTCAACAAAAATAGCCACTTGAACTTGTCTTTATTGTATTTATTTATTGTATTTATTTATTTATTTATTTATTTACTTATGTTTTGTTTTCAAGACAGGGTTTCACTTTATAGCCCTGGCTGTCCTAGAACTGACTTTGTATACCAGGCTGGCCTTGAACTCAGAAATCTGCCTGCCTCTGCCTCCCAAGTGCTAGGATTAAAGGCGTGTGCCACCACCGCCCTGCTGAACTTGTTTTTATTATATTAAATTTCCTTAAAAATCTCAAATGTGGACTTGTTGAAAATCTATTTTATTTCCATCGTCTATTTTTGATGAAGCATAGGAAGACATACATTTCAAATTAGCATGAATTATTTTCTAATTTTATTCTCTCCAGAAAAATTGCTTTCAGTTTTGATATTTTTAGAGACAATTTTTAAAATCACAATATTTTCCATTCACTACCAATATTCTTTAGTTATAAGGGTGATGACTAATTATATATTGCCTCTCTGTGCACTTATATCTATGGAGTAAAGTAAATAAGAACCAAAAATAGTTGAAGCACTGCTTCTGTATAAAGATGAGTTTATTAATATTTTGGAATAATCCTTGTGATTATTCCAAAAATTTGTCCAGCAACATTTACATCACACTTGAATTCTTTACTTAAAATTTTCATGATATCCAGTATTATAAATAAATAGCACTGTATTAGGTAATAAAAAGCAATTAGAGTTAAAGTTTGTAGGATATGTATTTGTATAATCATCTTTGTAACAATAAAATACCATGAGCTTTTTGGACTCACAGAGAAGTGGGCTCTGGAAGCTGGCTTACCCTTCACTTGTCTCCAAAGCCAAGTGTGTCAAGTATTCCCCATGACTCTTTCTCTGGCTGTAGCATGGAGGGAAGAGTAAGAGAAAACAGTCCAAGAGTAGAAACACTGTGCCTTGGAGAGCAGCTAGAAAGTGTCCGCTTCTAATAGGTGGTACTATGCTGGAACCAGAATGTAAAAATGCATGAAGTTGGAAAGATAAATCATAATTCAGTGATGAGAAACTTATGCTTGAAAGGAAAACTGAAAGAAGAGCTCCAGCTGCCAGCCTCAATTTCCCCAGGCAATTTCTGCTGGACATTGAGAGTATCCAATTTGGTGATATTAGCTTTCTGCTATTATTTACTATTTTTCTGAAACTGCATTACAGGAGACACAGATCATTCTAAGACTTTAATCAAGAACTCTAGCTGCATGTCTCAAATAGCTTGATTACTTGATTTACATTGGATGTTTTTGATGCACAATTTGAAAATATTGTATTTATCATCTATTATCTGTCTGTCTATCTATCTATCTATCTATCTATCTATCTATCTATCTATCTATCTATCTATCAATTATCTATCCATCATCTACTTACCATCATCTACTATCACTATATTTACATTTTCATATTATTTATGCTTTTACTTTGTATTACTATATATTTAACATAGTGACTTAAAAAGCAAGTTCATGGCACTTTTGGCCCATTCTCCAGATAATATTGAAAAGTATGCTAAATAAAAATAAAAATCCATATACTTTATGACTTGAACATTGTTCTATTTTAAAATCTGTCTATTTTGATATCTCCCCAAAGTTTTTGAGCCAGTTCCCTAAGAATACAATGGAATAACAACATACATAAAATTTCACAACTTGAAGGTATTTTGTGAAAAATTACTTTAATATTTAATCACTGGTAAAGCCAATTTAAAATAAAAATGAATTTAAAATGGGTAGGTAATACCATTAACCAGTCACTATAGATTAGAATTCTTACTATAATTTTACGTATATGAATAAGTAAACATTTATTTGCTTTTAATAGCATTCCTTGTCATATCCTCTATTATTTCAATACCTTTCAAAACTGCTGAGGTACCATTATTAATTTGTGATTACAAATAGAAGGTGAAATTTCATAAACTTTAAATTGTCCTGTATTCATAGATTTGGATCACTTTTAAGGATCAGCAAATTTGTTGAATATAAAATTAACTCAAACAAATCAGTAGCCTTCCTCAACTCAAAGGATTTATAGGCTGATAAAGAAATTAGGGAAACAATGCCCTTCACAATAGTCACAGATAATATAAAATACCTTGGTGTGACTCTGTAAGCAATGAAAGATCTGTATGAAAAGAACTTCAAGTCTCTGAAGAAATAAATTGAAGAATACCTCAGAAGATGGAAAGATCTACCATACTCATGGATTGGCATGATTAATAGAGTAGAAATGGCCATCTTGCTGAACGCAATCTACAAATTCAATGCAGTCCCCATCAAAATTCCAACTCAATTCTTCTTAGAAATAGAGAGTAAAATTTGCAAATTCATTTGGAATAAACAAAAATCCAGGATATCCAAAACTATTCTCAACAATAAAATAACTTCTGGATGAATATCCAGTCCATGTAGATCAATGGGATAGAATTGAAGACCCAGAAATTAAACCGTACACCTTTGGTAACTTGATCTTTGACAAAGGAGCTAAAGTCATCCAGTGGAAAAAGAGACAGCATTTTCAACAAAAGATTCAGGTTCAACTGTAGTTCAGCATGTAAAAGAATACAAATTGATCCATTCTTATGTCCTTGTACAAAGCCCAAGTCCAAGTAGATTAAGGCCCTCCACATAAAACCAGGTACATTCAGACTAATAAAAGAGAAAGTAGGGACAAGCCTCAAATATATGGGCACAGTGGAAAATTCCTGAACAGAACACCAATGGCTTATGCAACCAACAGATTAGGAAAATATCTTTACCAGTCCTACATCTGATAGAGGACTAATATTGAATCAATTCAAAGAACTCAAGAAGTTAGGTTCTAGAGAACCAATAACCTTATTAAAAATGGGATACAGAGCTAAACAGAGAAATAATGAATGACTGATAAGCTCCTAAAAAATGTTAAACAACCTTAGTCATCAGGGAAAACCAAATCAAAACAACCCTGAGATTCCACCTAACATCAGTCAGAATATCTAAGATCAAAAACTCAGGTGACAGCAGATGCTGGCAAGAATGTGGAGAATGAGGAACACTCCTCCATTGTTGGTGAGATTCCAAGCTGATACAACCATTCGTAAATCAGTCTGGTATTCTCTCAAAAAATTGGAAATAGTTTTAACTGAGGACCCAGCTTTACCACTCCTAGGCATATACCCAAAAGAAGATCCAACATATAACTAGGACACATGCTCCACTCTGTTCATAGTGGCCTTTTTTATAATTGCTAGAAGCTGGAAATAACTCAGATGTCCTTGAACAGAAGAATAGATACGGAAAATTTGATACATTTTCACAATGGAGTTCTCTTCAGCTATTTAAAAAAATGACTTCATGAAATTCTTAGGCAAATGGATGAAATAAAAAATATCATCTTGAGTGAGATAACCCAGTCACAAAAGAACACACTTTGTATGCACTTACTGATAAGTGTATATTAGCCCAAATGCTCAGAAAAACCTAGAAGCAATTCACAAACCATATGAAGCTCTAGTAGAAGGAAGACCAAAATGTGGATTCTTCAGTTCTTTTTAAAGGGGAAAGAAAATATTCAAAGGATGTAGACGTTGGGAGGGACTTGGGAGGAAGAGAGGAGAGGGATGTGGGAAAGGTGTTTAGGAAGGCATGGGAGGAGATGTGGATGCTAAACAGAGGTTCAGTAATTTGAACAGAAATGTGTAGCAATGAAGTATGGCAAACTGGCTCTGTAGCCACCCTTAAGTTTCAGATGTCAAGAAAGCAAGAGGCTCCCAGGATCCAACAGAGGTGAGATTAGTTGAAATGCTCAACGAAGGGGAGGGAAAACCTGTAAAAACCATATCCAGAGGTTAGGCAAGACCCTCGATTGAGGGATGAGGCTCCCTACTCATAACAATTTTTGTTTTGTTTTATTTTTATTTATTTTTTTTTTTTGAGACAGGGTTTCTCAGTGTAGTTCTGGCTGTTCTGGAACACACTCTGTAGACCAGGCTGGCCTCGAACTCAGAAATTTGCCAGCCTCTGCCTCCCAAGTGCTAGGATCAAAGGCTTGCACCACCGCACCCGGCTTCATACCAAAATTTTAATGACTCCTGTCTAAAGGATTTATGGGGGCAAAGTGTGGAACAGAGACTGAAGGAAAGGCCATCCAGAGACTGCCCCACCTGGGGATTCAACCCATATATAGACACTCAACCCAGACACTAATACATATACCAAGAAGCACTTGTTTACAGGAACCTGATACAGCTGTCTCCTGAGAGGCTCTACTGGAGCGTGACAAATTCAAAGGAGGATACTCACAGCCAACCATTTGACTGAGCACAGAGACCCCAATGGAGGAGTTAGTAAAATGAAGGAGCAGAAGGGATTTGGAATCCCATAGGAAGAACAACAATATCAATCAACCAGATACCCCAGAGCTCCCAGGGACTAAACCACCAACCAAAGAATAAACATGGAAGTACCCATGGCTCCAGCCACATATGTAGGAGAGGATGACATTGTCTGGCATCAATAGGAGGAGAGGTCCTTGGTCTTGTGAAGACTTGATTCCCCACTGTAGGGTAATGCCAGAGTGGTGAATTGGAAGTGGTGGATGAGAGGGGGAGCACCTCATAGAATCAGGGGGAGAGGTGATGGGATACTGTGGTTCTAGAAGGGAAACCAGGAAAGGAGATAATATTTGAAATGTAAATATACAAAATATCCAATAAATATTTTAAAAAGGATATTTCACAAAGATATTTTATTACAAATATATTCTATACTTTAACCATATTCACTCTTGTACACTCCACTTTCTCCATACCACCAATGGTATCCTTTCTTCCCTCAAATATATGCATAGACTAGACTAGATGAATGGATATATGGGCAGACAGATAATTTATATGAAATATAGGAAATGAAATAAAATATGCAATTCTTGTCCTTGTGCATCTGATTTATTTCACTTACTGTGATGATTGCAGGTTGAACACATTTGTAATGTAGGCCACAAAATTCTATTTTATGGATGAACAGATTTGTATTTGTGTGTATACCTCATATTTAATTTTTTCATTCTTATTTTTGAGACATTTCATGATAAAACTGCATTTCTCCCTTTTCTTTACTCACTCCAAATTCTCCCATATACATCTCTTTCAAATTGATGGCCTCTTGTTTTCACTGATTGTTTTTTGTAAGCGTGTGTATGCACATGTGCACACACATACATACATACACACACACACACACACACACACACACATACACACACACACACACACACACACACAAACACACACACACACACACACTCCTTCTCATTCTGTTCAATTTACTTGTATGTTTTATTTAAGTCTTATCATTGGTACTGAACAATTAGTAAATTGGTATTCTGTTTCCTGGACAAGCCTACCCTTCCAATCTGAGCTACCCTTAGTTGGCTATAATTCTTCTACTTTGGCATGTCCATTGGTGTCATCCTTGTCAGCTCATGTTTTGATAGTTACTTGGTGGCACTTTATAAGTGTATTTTCTGACATTCCTAAGATATGAAATATTAAAGCAAACTATCTGATTATCTATCCTCTCCCTCTTCTGCAATGTTTTCTGAGCAACAGATAGTCATTAGACATATCTACTGGGACCGAGTCATTAATATACTGATAAACCACTACTCTGATTGAATAAGTGCCTAGCTGCTGTGCACAGTATTGCTACATTCAATTTACAGTCCTGTAAATGAAGAAACCTTAAAAAAAATCTCAAACCATTTTATATTCTATCAAGTCCCTCATCATATTAAATTTATGGATGTACATGATAGCAACAGTGGTAGTGGCGGTGGGGTATGTGTATGTGTGTGTGTGTGTGTGTGTGTGTGTGCGCGCATGCGTGTGTGTGTGAGTGCGTGTGTGTGTGTGTGTGTGTGTGTGTGACAGAGAGAGAGAGAGAGAGAGAGAGAGAGAGAGAGAGAATATTTTATCTTACTATGGCTCTAATTCTGTTAGAATTTTTAATTCCCAATCTTGGAGTCATTGGAGACTTAGACAGGAATGGTATCCATTTGACTACTTGTTTGATAAAAGTTCACTTCCCTAACAGTGCTAATTTTGAGCCTTATAATTGGCAAAAACTGGAGAGTTCTACTTAATATATTTTCTTAGGGTTCACAGAGAATCTTACATATATAAATGCTGACATTTTCTTGCTGCCTTCATGAATAATTGGATATATGTAAATAAAGTTCAGACTATATCTATTTGAAAGCTTAGTCATCCGTTTTTTAAGTGAAAACATTAAAGTGGAATTATTATATATTTGAAGAAATCCAAAATACACATTTCTATTAAAATACATTTTTCTTTCTCTTAATTTGACTCCCAAATCCTCAAAACAAATTTAAATGGAAAATGCCATTAAACTTTTCACATATTACTTACACTTTACATATACTTCAAAAGTAAAATGCAACTAGCAGTGAAAGAAAATTTAGTAAATGGTTATTTTGACGTCTATAGAAAAAGATCATGTGGCATTTTAAAGATACTCTCAAAATGGGTAGTTATTAATGCATTGGAAAGGTTGATTCTCCAAGACAACAGTATTCATAGGCTTCCTGGAATACTTTCTGACATTTAAACCTTCATATTTTTTTATTCTGAAAGTTTTATTTCTCAGTGAAAAACTTCATTTTCTTTTCAGTGACCAAACAAGCCTCACTATAAAATTTATTTTTGTTTGCATATTATATTATAAAAACCCAGGAGAGAAAAAATAAATACTGTACATTTGTAAATTAAGAGTCTTTTTGAATCATACTTATAAATTTCTCACTTGATGAGAATTTTCTCTACTTTTATATCAGTGGCATATATTGAAAAATGATCTTTGTTTCATATCACAGATATTTTATAATTGTGGCCTGTCTTAAATATTTTTGATGAAAATTAATAAAAAATGTATTTCATACTAACTTCTATTTGCTATAATATAGTTAAATTAATAAATGGTACATGCAAGATGGGGAGTATGTGTGTCAAGAAAGGAAAGGGCAAACCAAAAAAGATTTAAAAACACTATTTCATTTTTGTCCAAGAATCTGCATTTGATTCCAGTAGCTATAAGAATAGAGTGAAATTGTTGTCAATGAAATCATAACAAAATACATGATTTCATTTTTTGAGATGAAAAATTAAAATGAAGATCTAAATGTATCTAAAGTAAATGAGCATTTAATAGTGTAAGAATATATTCTAGTTGAGACCATTTCAGCATGTATTGGTACATCTCCATCTCTTTCCCCGATGCATGTTCTTACAAACGTAGAACCATCTAGTTCATCATTATACTCACCTAACTGCAGAGCAGAATCAGCTGAAAGGGAGTTAAATGCAGACCCTGTTCTATCACAACACAATTACTTCAGATGTTCTTGACATTTATGGTTGAGAACCAATAATACATTTCAAATTCCATTTATATTATATACAACACAATAGGTCTAAAGAAATATAAATTTCCTTGAAATTTGTTACTAAGAAGCCTATGGGGCAACAAGCAAGGCCTCTAGCTCCCCAGAAATGAACATGTATTGAACCTTTAATGTCTATCAGTACTCTTACATTTGGACTTGATTTTCCCACTCAATTCCAATCTATTGTTTGCGAGTTTAACGTACTGTCTTCATTTTATTCTATTTCCCTCATTCTATTATGATCTGAAGACAAACTATAGTTTCTCTGAGATTTTGAATTCCTCAGTTGCCAGTATCTCAACACATATTCCTCTTCAAATTTACCAGATGTCTACAGCTAGGCCTTCATGTATTTCTATGTGTGTTCTGATTCAGATGTGAGTAATATCTGGCTAGGCTTGAGTATCATGAACAACAGTGTTCTTGGTTTTTGCCTCAAATGAAAATCACTCTTATCCTGAGAAAGAATGTTCCATTTTCTCACAGTATTTGGCCACAAGAGCAATTCCCTTTCTCATCTCTGCTGACCACAAAGCCATGATACATAAAGCAGATGAACCAGCTAAATACTGAAAGTTCCTTGCACACAATAGATGTACAATGGGAAAGAGAATAGGCAGAAGAGACTTCAATATCAGTGAAAATCCCTCCACAATAAAGAGATTTAGGCAAAAGGAAATTACTTCCTTACACACAATGCTTTAAAAATCCTGTAAAGTGATTCTATAACTTTTTGGATTTTGAGGTAGAATATTATTCTATAGTGCCTATTTTAAATTTTCAGGAAAATTAGATTCAGATTAATCAAATGAACAATTAATTGAAAATTGGTGAAGTAATGTACTCTACATTTTAAGAAAATATGATATCTTGTATTAGCTAGAAATCTTAATCAACTCCTGAAATTGCATCAAATTGTTTTTTCCCCAAATGATGGGAATGAGAAGTCAAGATCATATTCTGTTTACACATGTGGGAAAGAGTCAATTTAATAATCCCAAACTTAAGAGTGCCATGAGCTCCTGAACTTCTTTGTTACCAGTCATGGTACTGTGGATGCATACATACTAACTGATAGCAGCTGGACCTATTTTGGAATGGACTGCTGGTATTCTGATTACAAAGATTGGAATAATCCTTAAGAACTACTTCCATATAATTTTACAACCCCATTTCCTATTAACCTTTCCTTTTCCCTACCTTTAGTTTGTGGGGTAGAAGAGAGGTTGAAGAGCATAGGATCCCTTATTAAAGTAGGATTTGGAAAAGCTAAGCCTACAGTTCTCCCTATTTCTTTTGTTTGATTGTTTGTTTGCTTGCTTGTTTCTTTTGAGACAAAATTTTCTGTGTTGTCTTAGCTGTCCTGGAACTTACTTTGTAGACCAGTTTAGCCTTCAACTCAATGATCCACTTGCTGCTGACTCCTGAATGTTGGGATTTAATGATGCTCTGCATCTTTTAAAAGCTTCTCCAGGAAAACTACTGCCCAAACAGAGAACACTACCTAAGTATTTGAAACTCAGCTCATTTCTGTGTCTGAGAAATACTCATTGGCTGTTAAAGCAGCGTAAGTAGTAACATGCAGGATTTCACATGGTATATCATAAGATATGTAAAACAGATGTCATAAATAGAAATGGAAGCACAAAGTGTCCACTAAACATCAAAGTATGGTAATTTCATTTCTAGTTTAAAACTAAAAATCAAGCTAATTGTAGAGGGTCTTGTAGCTTCACACAAGGAAGCCATGTATGTTCCTGTCACTTTGAGAGTGCCAGCATCAGAAGAAGTAATGTAAAATAGAAAAAAAAAATGTACAAGAGTGCCAGCTGCACACAGTGGTTGTCACACACAGTGGTTATTACATACTTTACCACTAATGAGCTCTGTGAATATTTTAGATTCTCAGTCCATGCTGCACCTTACAAAGTTCTGGGAGATTTGAAAAATGCTCATTTCCAGGCTCTACTGCACCAGAGATAAGGTTCAGGCATGCACCTTGTTATCACTTCTGGAATGGAATGCCTGGCTATGATGTGCTTGAACAATCTTGAAATCTAGCATAGTGTCACAATGATAACAGTCCCTGAGAGTTACCAGAGCTTTTTTTACATACCTCCACCTGCAGGATCTTCCATCCCTTACACTTAATCAAAACTTGATCTTAATCATTGTTAGTGTATTTTAATTATTTAAAGTTCTAGCATTTGAGCATACACTGTACTGTGTTACCCCACAATTTTATTTACACACTAACTTTTGTCACAGGCAGTTATGTATGTCTTTGATCTTCCTAGTGCTTTTCATTTGATTCATCTTTTTTTTCTTATATCCTTGCAGCTTAGGTGTCAACAGATATCACACATTCTTCCTCAGAAGCAAGAAAAAAAAAAAAAAAAAAAAAAAAAAACAGTGACAGTTGCCAAGCTTCTCTTTCTTCCCAACTACTCACATGCAATATAGCGATTAAAAAATATATGACATTAGCATCCTATGTGTTATGTGATACTTTTGGACCAGAGCTGTTTTAGATACTTTATAATTAATAATTAATTTAATTCTTGTAGTCCTAAAGCAAAAGTAGTATTTTCACTTAATTTGTAGATGAAAGAAAGGCAAGAGAGACAAAATAAAATCTTCCTAGTTACATAGCAACAAGGTAGAAAATTATCTGTCATTTAAAATGTAAAAATCTAAGCTCTTATTGTCTTTTTCTTTTTCTTTTCCCTCTAGAAGTATTGAGCTTTTCTGAGAAGAGATATGGTTAACTATTCCTATAACTAACAATTCAGGGTTTAAAGAAAAGATGCAACAAAGATGACATTTTGGATATATACAATTTTCTGTTGATACAATTACCAGAAACTCATCTTGAAGTCACTAAAGGTGCACAATAGGTCCCAGAGAAAAGTTGTATCTGCCTGAAGAGATCACCTGTCAGGTCTTTGTAAAAAAAAAAAAAAAAAAAAAAAAAAAAGGAGGGGGCAACTTTTAGTATTTTAGTAACACCAAACCAAGTCATTCAAGAGTTGACATAATTCTGGTAGATTTGAAAAATTCTGATTCCCAGGCTCTTCTGCCCAAGAGATGAAATTCAGGCATGTGCTGTGTTAGCACTTTTGCTGGAATGGAATTCCTGACTATGATGTGCTTGAACAATGTTGAAGTCCCACTAGTTGAGAAGAGCAGTGTAAACTAATGACCCCCTCTCAGGCAGACGTGGTGGCGCACGCCTTTAATCCCAGCACTTGGGAGTCAGAGGCAGGCGGATTTCTGAGTTCGAGGCCAGCCTGGTCTACAAAGTGAGTTCCAGGACAGCCAGGACTACACAAAGAAACCAAGTCTCAAAAAACAAACAAACAAAAATGACCCTCTCTCACTTCATAATTGTAGGAGGGGCCTTTGTTGTCTGTTACAAAAATGTTTCTGTAGGACTGACATGTAGGCAAGTGTGTGTCCCCTTTAAAAATCTAACAAAATAGTGGGAGGGTATAACCCTCCACGGATGCTGGTTTTAAAAATATCAATTAATCAATGAAATTCCCTTGAATAAATAGGCTTAGGAGAACATCTAGTCAATGACAGCATTACCCTTTGTAAATCAAGCAATCAACAGTAGACTAACTCCAGAATAAAAGGACAGAATGTACAAGCAATTTTATCTGTAGCTCATCAGCCAGTGATCTAAATAAGAATGAATTTTATCTCAGACTAGCACACTTATTATTTATATTAACTTTAAAAAAAAATAACACGTGGGACCTGGACATGGCTCAGTAGGTAAGAGAACTTGATACTCTTGTAGACAACTTGGGTTTGAGTCATAGCATCCACTTAATGAATCAAAATCATCAAAACTGTTTTCAGGGGATCCAGCACTCTTTTTCTGTACTCTTTGAGAGCCATTCATTCATGTAATACACACACACACACACACACACACACACACACACACACACAAGCTAAAATAAATAAATAAATAAATAAATAAATAAATAAATAAATTTATAAATAAATATTTAAAGTTGTAATTTCTTATTTCAATAAAGTATATAGAAACAATTTTTTAATAATTCAAATGTAAATGTGGCTGAACTAAAATGCAGTTACTGTTTTTCTGGATGTTGCATGTTAAGAAATTAGTACACACAACAAAGATAGAGAACTTCAAACCAATTTCCCTTATGAATATCGAAGCAAAAATACTCAACAGAATTCTTGCTAACCGAATCCAAGAACACATCAAAACGATCATCCATCATGACCAAGTAGGCTTCATCCCAGAAATGCAGGGATGGTTTAATATATGGAAGTCCATCAACGTAATACACTATATAAACAAACTCAAAGATAAAAACCACATGATCATCTCCTTAGATGCCGAGAAAGCATTTGACAAAATCCAACACCCATTTATGATAAAAGTCTTGGAAAGTTCAGGAATTCAAGGCCCATACCTAAACATAATAAAAGCAATCTACCACAAACCAGTGGCCAATATCAAACTAAAGGGAGAGAAACTGGAAGCAATCCCACTAAAATCAGGGACTAGACAAGGCTGCCCACTTTCTCCCTACCTGTTCAATATAGAACTTGAGTTCTAGCCAGAGCAATTCAACACCAAAAGGAGGTCAAGGGGATACAAATTGGAAAGGAAGAGGTCAAGTTATTGCTATTTGCAGATGATATGATAGTATATATAAATGACCCCAAAAACTCCACCAGAGAACTCCTAAACCTGATAATCAGCTTCAGTGCAGTACCTGGATATAGAATTAACTCAAACAAATCAATGGCCTTTCTCTATACAAAGGATAAATGGGCTGAGAAAGAGATCAGGGAAACAACACCCTTCACAATAGTCACTAAAAATATAAAATATCTTGGTGTGACTCTAACGAAGGAAGTGAAAGATTTGTATGATAAGAACTTCAAGTCTCTGAAGAAAGAAATTGAGGAAGATCTCAGAAGATAGAAGGATCTCCCATGTTCATGGATTGGCTGAATCAATATAGTAAAAATTGCTATCTTGCTTAAGGCAATCTACAGATTCAATGCGATCCCCATCAAAATTCCAACTCAATTCTTCAATGATCTAGAAAAGACAATTTGCAAGTTTATCTGGAATAACAAAAAACCTAGACTAGCAAAAACTTGTCAACAACAAAAGAACCTCTGGTGGAATCACCATGCCTGACCTCAAGCTGTATTACAAAGCAATTGTAATAACAACTGCATGATACTGGTACAGCAACAGACAGGTAGAACAATGGAATAGGATTGAAGACCCAGAAATGAATCCACACACCTATGGTCACCTGATCTTTGACAAGGGAGCTAAAACTATCCAGTGGAAAAAAGACAGCATTTTCAACAAATGGTGCTGGCACAACTGGCAGTTATCATGTAGAACTGGGAATTTTATATTAGTGATTGACTGGGTGGGGTGGGAGGGGAACTTAGCCCATAGTGCCATTCCTGGGCTGATGTACCTGGATTCTAAAAGAAGGAGTTTGCAAACCATAGGAAGAGCAACAATGTCAACCAACTAGATATGCCAGAGCTCCCAGGGACTAAGCCACCAACCAAAAAGTACACATGGAGGGACCCATGACTCCAGCCACACACTTAGCAGAGGATGGACTTGTCAGACACCAATGGGTGTAGAGGCACTTGGTGCTGTGAAGGCTCAATGCCCCATTGTAGGGGAATGTCAGGGCAGGGATGCTAGAGTAGGGGGAATGGGGTGGGAAGCACCCTCATAGAAGCAGAGAGAGGGATGATGGGATACAGGGTTTCAGAAGGGGAAAGTGGAAAAGGAGATAACATTTGTATTGAAACTTATAGAGTAGAAAGTGGAAAAAGCAATGGCTTGAGCTGTAAGATCAAGAGTTGACTAAGAGAACTTCATAAAATTGCAAAGCTTCTGTAAGCCAAAAGACACTGTCAATAAGACAAAAAGGCCACCAATAAATTGGGAAAGGATTTTTACCAATCCTAAATATGATAGGGTAATAATATCCAATATATAGGAAGATCTCAAGAACCTGGACTACAGAGAACCAAATAATCCCATTAAAATTGGGATACAGAGCTAAACAAAGAATTATCAACTGAGGAATACCAAATGGCTAAGAAGCACCAGAAAAATATTCAACAAATATACACCCTTAATCATCTGGGAAATGCAAAATTAAAAAAAAAAAAAAAAAACCTGAGATTCCACCTCATACCAGTCAGAATGGCTAATATCAAAAATTCAGGTGACAGCAGATGCTGGCAAGGATGTGGAGAAAGAGGAACACTCCTCCATTGTTGTTGGGATTTCAGGCTTGTACAACCACTCTGGAAATCAGTCTGGTGATTCCTCAGAAAATTGGACACAGTACTACCAGAATAGCAGCAATTCCTCTCCTGGGCATATACCCAGAAGAAGTTCCAACTTGTAATAAGGACACTTGCTCCACTGTTCATAGCAGCCTTATATATAATAGCCGGAAGCTGGAAAGAACCCAGATATCCCTCAACAGAGGAATAGATACAGAATATGTGGTACATTTACACAATGGAGTACTACTCAGCTATTAAAACAATGAATTTATAAAATTCTTGGCAAATTGATGGATCTGGAATATATCATCCTGAGAGAGGTAACCCAATCACAAAATAAGTCACTAGATATGCAATCACCGATAAGTGGATATTAGACCAGAAATTTAGAATACCCAAGATACAATTTTCAAAATGAATGAAACTCAAGAAGAAGGAAGAACAAAGTGTGGATAATTTGTTCCTTCTTAGAAGGGGGAACAAAATACCCATAGAAGGAGTTACAAAGTTTTGAGCTGAGACTGAAGGAATGACTATCCAGTGACTCCACCACCTGGGGATCCATCCCATAAAACACCACCAAACCCAGACACTATTGCATATGCCAGCAAGTTTTTGCTGAAAGGACCCTGATATAACTGTCTCTTGTGGGACTATGCCAGTGCCTGGCAATATACAGAAGTAGATGCTTACAGTCATCTATTGGATGGAACACAGGGTCCCCAATAAAGGAGCCAGAGAAAGTACCCAAAGAGCTAAAGGGGTCCGCAACCCTATAGGTGGAACATCAATATGAACTAACCAGTACCCCCAGAGCTTATGTCTCTAGCTGCATATGTAGTAGAGGATGACCTAGTTGGCCATCAATGTCAGAAGAGGCCTTTGGTCTTGTGAAGATTATATGCCTCAGTGCAAGGAAATGACAGGGCCAGGAAGTAGGAGTGGGTGGGTTGGGGAGCAGGGCAGGATGGCATGGGAGACTTTTGGGATAGCATCTGAAATGTAAATGAAGAAAATATCTAATAAAAAAAGAAATACAAATACATAAAATATCGAATTTTTAAACAGTAGAGTGAGCAAGCCAGTAAGCAGCACAATTCCATGACTTCCTGCGTCATCAGCTCCTGCCTCGCAAGTCCCTGCCCGGTATGAGTTCCTGCTCTCACTGCTTTTGATGATAAACTCTTATACGGAATTGTTAAAAAAAAAAAAAAAACACACAATAAAACAAAAAAACACTTTTTCTCCTGACATTGGTTTTTGTCATTGTTTTGTATCACAGCAATAGTAAACCAAACTAAGACACAGGGAATTATTGGACACATAGCACTGTAATAATTATTGATTATCTACATTTCTTTTAATCTCCAAAGCTTATTTTCAGTCCATAATTTTTACATTCAATATTTCCTAGAAATTTTGTTTCAACAGTTCATCATGCTACAAAGAATATATTACTAACTTCTCACCTTTCTCTGAGGAAAAAAAGTCATCCAAAGTCTTTCTACTGTCTATTAATTTTATTTTCTAGGTCCAAATCAAATAACAAATATAGATGTAGTTGACTTCAGTGGGGATGTCATAATGAAGACAGTTTAAATTGATCATATGATCTTAGAAATCTCTTTGTGCCAAAACTAATGGCCTGGGTTTGGTCTCTGAATTCTATATGGTTTAGACTATTATTCCTGAATGTTATTCTTTGATCTCTGTACTTGAATTTTGTCACGTAAATGCACACAAACACTCTTGCAAGCATGAACCCACACACACATGTGGGGAAGGAGAATGAAGGGGAAAACAGAGGTTAAGAGAAACAACAAACAAGTATCTTAAGGTATCCATGCATGTTGCTGCAAACTCAGCATCCACAGAAGGTGGTAGGAGAGTTGTGCCAACCTGGGGCTTACTCAGTAAAACTCAGTCTAAAAAATAAATAAGGAAAGAAAGAAAAGAAGGAAGGAAGGAAGGAAGGAAGGAAGGAAGGAAGGAAGGAAGGAAGGAAGGAAGGAAGGAAGGAAGGAAGGAAAGAAGACACAGAAAAAGAAGGGGGAAGGAGGGGATGGAGAGAGAGGATAGGGAGAAAGAGAGGGAGATAGAGATGGAGACCCACTGAGAGACAGACAGGGAGAGGTGAGGTAGATAAATTGATCATATATGTGTAGTTATATATATTACAAAGAAGATTCGATTTTTAAAAATTATAGCATTGATTAGAGTCAATAATAACAATATTCTTTTATAATAAAATGAGTCTAAAATGTGTTTGATAAATAACTTTGTTCTTTTTTCTCATGTTAATTGTCTGGAATATAAGGCTGCTTTATATTTATTGTGGCAATAGTTTATTACTTATAATTACTATCATTTAATTCACAAACTTTGCTGTATGACAGGAATGCTAGAGTTTAAATCAAGGAAAGTTATTTAAGACATTTCATCTATGTTAAAATATCAATTTTTAAGTATATTTTATAATTCTCAAAATACACAGTAGATCAGTCTGTGTATAGGCATGCTAGTGCCTGGTCACTTTTTACTTTCATTAGTATTAAGTCTTAAATTTATGGAGGTTTCTAATGTAGAAATAGATAGATATAGATACAGATAATGTTATGACAGTTTGTGTAAAAATAAATTACATGCTTTGAACATTTTGTGCATGTATGATATTCTCAAACATTAAAATTCTAACAAAAAATAAATGAGATTGAACAAGTAAATCCAGCTTTCAAAATTTTTTCTACTTCATAGAATAATAAACAGGTTGCTTAATGCATACAAAGGCATTATTACTGAAACAAATAAACATAGTTAGTTCCCAGAAGTACAAAAAGTACAAAGGAATGCAGCTCTTTATAAAAGTGTGTAAGTATAAGAGTGGTGGGTCACCAGCATTTAAAGTGACAGGTCCTTGATATCCACTGTGGCTCACTTCACCAAACCCATTCTTGCCTACTGTTGATCTGAAGAGAGAGGCTGCATGAAAAAAGCAAGGTGAGTGAAGAGGGATGCTGAGATTCTAACAGAATGTTCAGTCTCATGGTGGAGGGCCAAGATGCTCAGAATGCAAATGATTTTTTTCTTTATTTTTTTTTTTTAGTATGATTCATTGTTTTACCATGTTTTGAATTTTGATTCTATCTGGTAGAACATCCTTTCCCTTTCAGCCACATCCTCTACCGGTAATTATAGGATTCTATTTAAAGCTTCATTTGACCTCTTCCCCTCCTTGGTCAAGGCTGCCTTTGAATACCACACTCCTGTGACCAACCTGTGAACTACAGGGAGGGGTGATTGTGTCCATTTCAGTCACAATTGTGAGTTTGACACTTACTAGAACGCCCTGCACAACACAGGCTCTTATTAACATTTGATGAAACAAAGAAAGGGCAAATCAATGCAGGGAATCTCTTACTCAGACTCAGCTTGAGCAGCAAAGGGAAGTAAAATGTAAACATGCATATCTTGATCATCATTCTAACTCTTTTAAAAACTATCCCATTCATTGTCACCAAAGTCGGCCACCCAAAGTGGTTATTATGGGATCGCATCATAAATATCACTTTCTGAATCTTGGAAGTAAGTTTCAAAAAAAAAAAAAAAATTCTAGATCATTATTTTTGTGGGTGCACATGGCATATGAAATATTGCTCTAAATGACAAAAAACAGATAGATTCACTGGCACTTGTCATATCCTTTTTAATAATCTTTCTAAGAGAGATAGAAAAATAATGTATAACAGCTCAGATATACAAAGCTAAATTCACATAATTTCATTGGTAAAATATCTGACATACTTACGTGTGAGTGTTTGCAGGACAGAGTGCAAAATCAAGAACCGGTTTTGTCATCAACTTTTCTTGGTAATAGGCTAGCCTATGGATTTATGTCATCTAGTTGAATGCTTGTTGGCCAGACACTTAGAAACAAGACATTTTCCTCACGTCCTTTATGCTCCTTTGGAACTTTTTGAAACATAATACCACATAAAGATCTTTATGTTCGATGTTATGAGTGATCTAGAAATTCCATCTGTAAAACTGAGAAAGTGTGTGTGTGAAAGAAGCACAAATGATCACCACATTTTGATACCTGAAGTAGTAGCATGATAATAACTGTGTAAAACAATGTCTTCCTTCTCTCACAATAATTATGGTTCTCTAGAAGTCAGCATCTGTGCTGCCAGATGTTTCTGTCAAGCACATAAGCAATGGGTTTGAACACTGTGCATACCTGGCTGCCATCCAATAGTCTGTTATTACTGCAGAAGTGGTGGCTTTCTGGAGTCCACAATGTTAAGTACCATGGAACATTAATACTGTTCCATCAAACCTGAAAGTTTTCCACTAGTAATGGGTTGTATATTAATTCAGGTTCAAGCCACTAATTTAGTGTTGACAGACAATTTTATAGTGATGCTTAAAGTAGAAGAAATACAAATGCTAACATTTAATGATACTATTAAAAATGGAAAACTAATTATAAATCAAAATGGTGTTACTGTTTTTTACCACAAAAATGACATCGTGGCATGAATGCACTAAACATTAAGTTATGAAAAAGATAAGAAAATATTACTTCTTAGAGAAATGAAGCAAAGTGAGTATATTTGATATCTATAAAACACAGCATCATTTTACAGTCAACATTACAAAGACATTAAAATTTTGATAATGACATAAGGTGAGTAATTAATTTTGGGGAAACAAAATTTGAGATAGTCTTTCCTTTGTGTTAAAGTAAATTTTGATTAATAAAAGAGTGATAGCTTATTCAACTAAAAACTTTTTTCTTCTTATGTGTATTAGAAGTTTTAAACTAAAAATTTTCATAAGTATAAAATATACATCTCCCATTAAAATTTATTTAAAAACATGGTTGATTTTCTTTAACTGGAAATTTCTTCAGTAGATATTAGCTCAATATTTTAAAGAAAGTTGTAATAGAAAAAGAGCATACAGAATTTACTCTGAAAGACATTCGGTACATAATTAAATTGAGAATTATAGTTAAATGAGGTCATCTGTTGTAAAGAACCAACTTACAGAAGAAGAGAAAGCAAATCTTACATTTGTCACACAGCTAATATCCAGAATACACAAGAGACTGAAGAAGTTAAATAGCAATAAGAAACTAGATAATTTGTCTAAAAAATGGGCAATAGACCTAAACAGACTTTTCTCAAATGAGAACATAGACATGACCAACAGGCATCTGAAGGATTGCTAAATGTAACTAACCTTTGTAGATGCAAACCTCAAACCACAATAGATGACCATATCAGCCAACTAAGAATAGTTATCATTAAGAAGACAACAGTTGACAATTCATAAATAGTATGTGGATAAAAGAGACTTTCATACAATGTTTGATAGAGATGTCAACCTGTCTAGTAGTTATAGATAAAAGAATGTGGTTCCTCAAACACTCAACAGAGAACTGGTATCCTAACACCAAACCAAAAGAAATAGAAACACCTTGTTGAAGAGAAGTCCTAGTTTCATATCTAAAACAGTTCTACTCACAAAGCAGAGACATATAGACAGCTTTAGCGCACATCAACTGAGGACTAGATAGCCATCCAGTGGATATAGGAAAACACTCATATAATGAAGGAACATGATAAATGTATCATTTTCATGACTTCATTCAATAGTCCTCAACAGATTGAAATGATTCTTGTGAAAATCATTTCTAAAAACCACATGTTGTTAGTAATATATGCTCCATGCTCCATTGCAAAAATTAAGAAGAAATTCCTCTGAACCTCAGTCCATCCGATGAACACCATCTCCCCAGGTTTTGCCATAGGGATTCTATTTTCCTCGTCATCTACAGATTGGTTGCTTTCACTAGAGTGTCAGAAAGGGAAAAAAAAATCTTAGACTACAACATATAAGTCAAACTCAGATTGCTTATTCATTTTTCCATCAAAACTGTGAGGCAGTTGTATACCAAATCTAATCACTCCTTCCGCCTATTCAGCACTGATTTCCAAGATCCTTCCCTAGTTTCTAGGTAGGCCAGAGGGTTGCTTCAAAATATAACACCTCACTTATGACAATCTTAATGGAACTGTATTTTTCTTTCTATGAGTGTTTAGTATTCAGCAGATACACATGGATGCAATGCAATATTCAAGATGATTTTCAGTAATAAGCCAGCAGAGACAGTTCGACTAGCATGATTTCTCACTGTCCTGCAAGGATTATGAATAGTACTTATAACCAAATATAGTATATCACATTTTCAACAAGGAGAATTCTGAATAAGGTGAAGACACAGAATTATATTAATCCAATCTGTGTGCTACAAAACATGTAAAAAACATATCCACATCTGCAGGAGTCAGTCTGTGTTTGCTTTTGTACACATCTCTGAAAATTTGAAACAAAAATGTCATTAATATGCAAATATAGGAAGACTACTTCAGACATCTTACAAAGCTTTAAATATTGTAGATATAAAAGCTAATACACTTCATTTTTGCCAAATACTTAAGTTTATTGAAAATTAGTAGGAAGCATAGATTTTTACAACAGTAAAGCTAAGCACTAAATCATATCAAGATGAATACAAATTTTAGTATATAAGTTACTAACCAATTAACAAAAAACTTATAGTTTTATTTTTAAGACTTAATACATGTATGTGTACAACTTACTTTCATTAAATTTTATATCTTGCTTTCTAAGTTCAAAGACTGTTTTCAAAAGGGTAGTTCAGCAGGTAACCCATTGTAAATGTTAGAATCTTCAATGTTTTTCCTTGTTTGGTTTCCAGTGCTGGGACATTCAAATCTGGGCTCCGTGGGGAATGATGGATTGGATCAAGGGAGTTCTATCATAGTAAGTAGTTTAATGTATTGATGGCTACATAACACTATTAGACATGGTAAAAAAAAAAAAAAAAAAAAAAAAAGCTTTGGAAATAGAAGATGGATGTCAATGCAAATGTACTGTGTAAAAGTATCCTTTTCCTTTCCCTACCTCCACTTAACCTGCTTGTTGCTGAATATTATCAGGTAAGCAGTTTCATTTCAAAGTAAAGTCACAGACATCAAGTTCCAGACCATCAAGCCCATAAGAGACAGAAGCAAGACACCAGTTAAAGAAAAAGCTATAACTGGAGCCCAGATAATCATTTTCTCCGGTAATTTGAATTTGTCAGGGTTTCTTATCCTGACAAAATATGTTTGACTTTAGAATCTATTAAAAGGTTTTAAATAAAAAATTATATAACTTTATATTTATAAAAATGCTACCATTATGGAAGAATAATGGGAAATTCAAAGTATTTAAGATATTTTAAATGTAGATTGCTAAGTCATATATTATCAAACCAATCTCAAATACTGTAACAAAGATGAAGGGACACTGACATATCAGAATCTGTGAACGATGATGTATATTGACTAGGAAAAGGCAGCTACCCGGCCATGTGCATATGGATAGCACTACTTGATTGGAATTGGTAGGTTACCTATTAACAAAACAAGCTATGAATTTAGTAGATGGAAATGCTGGGGAAATAGCCGCCATGGAAGCTGTAGCAGTAGAGTGATGTTAGATGTTATCAAGATGCATTACATATTACTGGGCAGTGCTAGCAGATACCTTTAGGAGGAAGGAAAAGACTGGTGGTTCTCTTTGTTATAAGACAGAGCTACACAGAGAGACTCTTTCTCAAAAAATAAAAATAAAAACAAAAGATAAAGAAAACAGTTAAACAGTAATCAGTGGTTGCTGAGAGACAGAGAGTTAATTCAGACAATGGAAGTCTGATTATAAGTAGTTATCGAGATATATATATATATATATATATATATATATATATATATATATATATATATATATATATCTCCCATAATGAACTTGGAAGCATGAGGAACACAGGATGTGTTTGGGCAAAGGAGGGAGAGTGATATAGCTAAAGAATTCAAATAAACTTTTAAATTTTTCAAAGTTTAAAAACTTAATTAATGAAAACTTGATATGCATGACACATTAATAGATCCAATAACAAAAGAATAATGAAAAAAATGGATTGTTTTTAAAACAATGAGATTTTTTTATCAGTAAGAAAATTAAAACCTGATCTGCACAGGTCAGCTCGTGGACTGCAAAGGATGAGTGAGATGACAGCAGAAGCAACATAGCATCTGCGACAGACCCCTTTTTGGGCTCCAGACATCCGGGCACCTTCCTTGTCAGAGAAGAGATGTCTGCCCAGGAGGGCTCTGCTTGCAGGAACAGGTGAGGGAGCCATCTACAATCCTGGATCCCTCAGGGACCAGTCTGCTCAGGGTAGCTCGCTGACTGTGAAGGGTGAGTGAGTAGACTGCAGAAACTATACAGCTTCCTGGACAGGAAGAAGCAACACAGCTTCTGGGACAGACTCAGTTGTCGGCTCTAGACATCCGGGCACCTTCCCTGCTAGAGGAGAGGTGTCTGCCCAGGAGGGCTCTGCCTGCAGAAGCAGGTGAGGGAGCCCTCTTGGGTCCCAGGTCCCTCAGAGACAAGTCTGTGCAGGTGAGTGCACAGACTGCAGAGGCAACACATCTTCGGGGACAGACGATGTTTCAAGCCTTCATCTTCTGCTAGGAGGCAGGTCTGAACAGCAGACCTCTGTGCACCTTCACTGCAAGAGAAGAGCTTGCCTGAAGAGAGTACTCTGACCACTGAGACTCAGGAGAGAGCTGGACTCCCAGGACTGCTGAGAGAGGCTAACAGAATCACAGGAGGAACAAGATCCAACCAGAGACAACTATAACAACTAACTCCAGAGAATACCAGATGGTGAAAGGCAAACATAAGAATCTTAATAACAGAAACCAAGATAACTCACCATCTTCAGAAACCTGCACTCTCACCTCATCCAGTCCAAGATACCCCAACACACCCGAAAAGCAAGACTCGGATTTAAGAGCATATCTCATAATGCTGATAGAGGACTTTGAGAAGGGCATTAATAATTCACTTAAAGAAATACAGGAGAACGCTACTATAGAGGTAGAAGTCCTTAAAGAATTACAGGAAACACAATCAAACAGGTGATGGAATTGAAGAAAACCATCCAAGACCTAAAAAGGGAAGTAGAAACAATTAAAAAAAAAGGTGAGACAATTACAATTTGGAGATAGGAACCCTAGGAAAGAAGTCAGGAACCATAGATATGAACATCAGCAACAGAATACAAGAGATGGAAGAGAGAATCTCAGATACAGAGGATTCCATAGAGAATATGGGCACAACAATCAAAGAAAATGCATAATGATCTTAACTCAAAACATCCAGGAAATCCAGGACACAATGAGAAGACCAAAGCTATGGATAATAGGTGTAGATGAGAATGAAGATTTCCAACTTAAAGGGCCAGCAAATATCTTCAACAAAATAATAGACACTACCTCAGAGTGAAAGGCTGGAAAACAATTTTCCAAGCAAATTGTCCAAAGAAACCAGCTGGAGTAGCCATTCTAATATCAAATAAAATTGAATTCCAACCAAAAGTTACAAAAAAGACAAGGAGGGGCACTTCTTACACATCAAAGGTAAAATCAACCAAGATGAACTCTAAATTCTGAATACATACGCTCTGAATGCAAGGGCATTCACATTCATTAAAGAAACTTTACTAAAGCTTAACGCACACATTGCACCTCACACAATAATAGTGGGAGACTTCAACACCCCACTCTCACCAATGGACAGATCCTGGAAACAGAACTTAAACAGAGACACATGGACACTAACCGAAGTGATGAAACAAATGGATTTAATAGATATCTACAGAAATTTTATCCTAAAACAAAAGGATATAACCTCTTCTCAGCACCACATGGTACCTCCTCCAAAATTGACCATACAATTGGTCACAAAACAGGCCTCCACAGATACAAAAATATTGAAATCATCCCATGCATCCTATCTGACCACCACAGACTAAGGCTGATCTTCAATAACAGCATAAATAATAGAAAGCCAACATTCACGTGGAAACTGAACAACACTCTGCTTGGTCAAGAATGAAATAAAAAAAGAAATTAAGGAATATCTAGAGTTTAATGAAAATGAATGCACAACATACCCAAACTTATTGGACACAATGAAGGCAGTCCTAAGGGGAAAACTCATAGCCCTGATTGCCTCCAAAAAGAAACTAGAGAGAACATACAGTAGCAGTCTGACAGCACACCTAGAAGCTTTAGAACTAAAGGAAGCAAATTCACCCAAGAGGAGTAGATGGCAGGAAATAATCAAACTCAGGGCTGAAATAAACCAAGTAGAAACAAAAAGAACTGTTCAAAGAATCTTTCAAACCAGGAGCTGGTTCTTTGAGAAAATCAATAAGATGGATAAACCCTTAGCCAGACTAACTAGAGGGCAGAGGGACATTATCCCAATTAACAAAATCAGAAATGAAAAAGACATAACAACAGAACCTGAGGAAATCCAAAACATCATCAGATCCTACTACAAAAGACTACACTCAAAAAAACTAGAAAACCTGGATGAAATGTACAACTTCCTAGACAGATACCACATAGCAAGTTTAAACCAGGATCAGATTAACAATATAACAGTGCCATTTATCCTAAAGAAATCGAATCAGTCATCAATAATCTCCCAACCAAAAAAAAAAAAAAAGACCAGGACCAGATGGGTTTAGTGCAGAGTTCCATCAGACCTTCAAAGAAGACCTAATTCAAACTCTCCTGAACTATTCCACAAAATAGAAACAGAAGGTACTCTACCCAATTCATTCTATGAAGCTACAATTACTCTGATTCCTAAACCACACAAAGATCCAACAAAGAAAGAGAATTTAAGAACAATTTTCTTTATGAATTTTGATGCAAAAATACTCAAAAACATCCTCTCAAATTGAATCCAAGATCATGTCCAAAGATCATCCATCATGACCAAGTAGCTTCATTCCAGGGATGCAGGGATGGTTTAATATATGGAAATCCATCAACATAATCCACTATATAAAGAAACTCAAACACAAAAACCACATGGTCATTAGATGTTTCAAAAGCATTTGACAAAAATCCAACACCCTTTCATGACAAAAGTCTTGGAAAGACCAGGAGTTCAAGGCCCATACTTAAACATAATAAAAGCAATATACAGCAAAACAGTTGCCAACATCACACTAAATGGAGAGAAACTAGAAGAAATCCCAGTGAAATCAGGGAGTAGACAAGGCTGTCCACTTTCTCCCTACCTATTCAATATAGTACTTGAAGTCCTAACCAGAGCAATTTGACAACAAAACGAGATCAAGGGGATACAAATTAGAAAGGAGAAGTCAAAATATCACTATTTACAGATGATATGATAGTATATATAAGTGACTCCAAAAATTCCACCAGAGAACTCCTAAACAGCTTCAGTGCAATAGCTGGATATAAAATTAATTCAAACAAATCAATGGCCTTTCTTTACACAAATGATAAATGGGCTGAGAAAGAAATTAGGGAAACCACACCCTTCACAATAGTCACAAACAATATAAAATTCCTTGGTTGACTCTAACTAAGGAAGTGAAAGATCTATATGACAAGAACTTCAAATCTCTGAAGAAAGAGATTGAAGAAGATCTCAGAAGATGGAAAGATCTCCCATGCTCATGGATTGGCAGAAATAATATAATCAAAATGACTATCTTGCCTAAAGCAATCTACACATTTAATGCAATCCCCATCAAAATTCCAACACAATTATTCACTGAGTTAGAAAGGGCAATTTCCAAATTCATCTGGAATAATAAAAAACCTAACACATGCTCCACTATATTCATAGCAGCCTTATTTATAATAGCCAGAAGCTGGAAAGAACCCAGATGTCCCTCAACAGAGTAATGAATACCAAAAATGTGGTACATTTACACAATGGAGTACTATTCTGCTATTAAAAACAATTAATTAATGAAATTCTTGGGAAAATAGATGTAACTGGAGGATATCATCCTTAGTGAGGTAACCCAATCGCAAAAGAAGTCACTAGTTATGCACTCACTGATAAGTGGATATTAGTCCAGAATCTTAGAATACCCACGATATAATTTGCCAAACACAAGAAAATCAAGAATAAGGAAGACTCACATGTGGATACTTCATTCCTCCTTAGAATAGGGAACAAAATATCCATGAAAGGAGTTACAGAGACAACGTTTGGAGCTAAGGCATAAGGATTATCTGGAGACTACCCCACCCGTTGATCCATCCCATAATCACCCTCCAAACCCAGACACTATTGCATATGCCAGCAAAAGTTTGCTGAAGGGACCCTGATCTAGATGTCTTGTATGAGGCTATGCCAGTGCCAGGCAAATACAGAAGTGGATGCTCACAGTCATCTATAGGATGGAACATAGGGCCTCCAATGGAGAAGCTAGAGAAAGTACCCAAGGAGCTGAAGGTGTCTGCAACCCTATAAGAGGAACAAGAATATGAATAACCAGAACCCCAGAGCTTGTGTCTCTAGCTGCATATGTAGCAGAAGATGGTCTAGTTGGCCATCACTGGGAAGAAAGACCCCTTGGTATTGCAAACTCTTTATTTCACAATACAGGATAATGCCAGGGCCAAGAATTGGGAGTGGGTGGTTCTGGGAGCCGGGTGGAGGGACGGTATAGGTAACTTTTTGGATAGCATTTGATATGTAAATTAAAAAATATCTAATAAAAATCATTAAAATAAAATAGATAAACTGGGGAAAAATGACAATTAAACCCTACAGCGTTGAAAATATTAGTTTTACTTTTACAGTATTAAAACCCATTACATTGAGATTTAAAGAATCTTATAAATTACAGGAAATTTGAAACCATCATTACCAAGCTAAAGATCAGTACTGAAGACATCTGATATCAGGATTGGCTGTGGAGCAAGCTGAAATATGAGACTCAAGAATGAATATAAAGCATTCTCTAAAATTGCTGGGAAAATGAACATAATTATTGCACTCGACATTCCCTGATATGGAGAAGACATGTAATATAAACCAAAGAGATGACAGTGGATAAAACTGGATGGATCAAATGTGTATATAGATTTTCATAAGAAGCCTGTTTACTCTTCCTATTTTCTTAAAGAGAATTAGTACTTCTTCTATATCACTTTCTTTTTTTTTAATTAGATATTTTCTTTATTTACATTTCAAATGCTATCCTGAAATTTCCTATACCCTTCCCCCTGCCCTGCCCCAATACAGGGGAACACCAGGGTCTATATCACTTTCATAATCAGAAATGTCTGTGCGGTACACGTGTGCATGGGTGCGCGCGTGTGCGCGCACACACACACACACACACACACACACACACACACAAACACACATCCACACAAGTTCAAATTGGCATATATATATATATATATATATATATGTAAATTTTTCTATATGTAAGTATATACAAATATTAATGCCTAACTGAATATTTGTGTGTGTGTGTGTGTGTGTGTGTGTGTGTGTCTATGTGTGTGAATTTCATACAGTGATAATTTGTGTTGTGACATCCACTTTCTACTGGATGTGCAATCACAAATTAGAGTCATTTTAAAGCTTCTTTCTTGCTGTATGTTAAATGAACGAATACTAACCTGCATACTGTTAATAGCACTTTCTGCTTCTCTTTCACCCTACACACCTGTATAAATTCCATGAACTGGAGTTTAGAGTTGGTTCTACTTGTAATAGCATCATATGCTAGATAACTCTTGGATAACATACTCAGAAAGGAAACTACATTATAGTTTTCTTTAAAACTCTAGAGAAAATGAAGTAGAAAGATATTAAAAAATTAGCTCCAAGGTCTCATTTTATTATTCTTTAAAATTATTTTATACTTTTATTATTAATAAAAATTTTTACAAATTTGCTTAGCTTTTCCTAAAGAGAGTTCAGTGTAGCTTTCTTTAATTATATGTTCATGGAGTCGTCAATGATTCCTTCTACAATAATACACTTTCTATCAAAATCTCAGATGGTTATTGGGAGTGAAGAACAAAAGCTTTTTCTACTTTATTAAATCCAGTTATCATATCCATAGATTCTCTACCACACCACAGTCCCATAAGGACAGGCTGTTGTCCTATCTACACCATTTAATTCATTTTTACTCTCCCTTTCTATGCAATCAGTCTTAGATGAATACTGTTTCACTAAATGATAAATCTCACTTGCATTATTATTATTATTATTATTATTATTATTATTATTATTATTACTCCCTTATTCATTTTTTTGTCCTGCTTTTGACCCAACTACAAAGGTCATGGAGATAATTTGCAATGAATAATTTTTTAAGAAATATTTTACATGATGGAGAATGGAAGTTGAAAACTTATGCAATCTTCAAATATGAGAACAGATATCATTTGGCGATAGCATCTATTCTTTGTTTCAACTGAAAATAGGATTAGAGGTAATGAATTTAAATTGTGAAGAAAGTGAGTGAGGTTAGAGTTTGAGCAAACTTATCTGAACAGAATAATGAAATATAAGATGATACCAAGGGAAGATATATTAATGACACGTATATAGCATTGGAAGAAATGTAGATGAGGAACTCTTTGAATAGCAGAGAGACAGGAAACAAATTACCTCTTCCAGGCTTATGATTGTATGTTCTCACCATTATCTGATAATGGGGGCTTTTGCATTTCTATGAAAAATCAATTTGAGCATACAAAAGAAGAAGAAAAATATTTTCACAACACATATTAAAGTAGAAAATAGCCAACACATCTTTCATTTAAATAAACAGCTAATGGCAGGTTTTACATTTATTGTTAGCAAAACAGGCATAATTTTAAACAGGAAAAGATGCAATAGTTTTCCTCTGTATGTATTAGTATGAGTGTAAATTTATATTCTTCTTAAATATCATACTTCATGAATTTCAAATGTTTAATCATAATATTTGCTTGAGAAATCCAATTTCCACTGAGACATTCTGGACAAGCAGCCTTGATTATAGAAAGGCAAGTTTTGATTTTGTATTTAATATGTCATTACACAGAAATGATGAAGAAAAAAATACTTTTTCTGTGTTGATGCATTTTCTTTTTTTTTTTAATTGGTTATTTTATTTATTTACATTTTGAATAATATCCCTTTCCAGGTTTCCCCCTGGCAAGCCCTTTATCCCATACCTCCTCCCCTGCCTCTGTGAGGGTGTTCCCGCTCCCATCTTACTGCTCTGGCTTTCCCCTATACTGAGTCATGGAGCCTTCCATCAAGGAAGGACCAAGGGCCTCCCCTTTGTTCATTGATGCCAGATAATGTCATCCTCTGTTACATATGCAGCTGGAGCCATGGGTCCCTCCACGTGTACTCTTTGGTTAGTGCTTTAGTCCCTGGGAGCTCTGGGTGCGGGGAGGGTCTGGTTGGTTTATTGCTTTTTAATTATGGGGTTTGAAAAATATTTAATGGCCACACAAAGCCACTAAATGCCTCCTTATACAACTTTTGAATATATTTGTAAAAGTAGAAAAGCAGAAACAACTGACTTTCAAACAATTAATAAGAATAAACATATATTTTCTAAACCTGACTTGCATTTGACACTCTCATCCCATGAAATACTTTTAGAAATAAAATGATAACATAGTACATAATTCCATTTTATATGTGTAAAGTCCAAATTACTGTGAACTCTAAAGACATTTTGTAAGTATGCTAAAGCTGGTATGGCTAAATTTCAGCTTTTTGCCTTATGAAACAAAGGAGACATGCTGGAGTTTTTTCTTTTTTAAAGGAGAACAGTAACTTTTTTGTTATTTACAACTTCATTTTATCATAAATAATTAACACAATTTTTTTTTCTCAAAGATGTTGAGACAGAATCATGTTTCTGTCTGCATCCATCCACTGGTGCCTTTTTTTCTACAAGGATCTGCACCAGTCTCCGAGGACTGAATCAGGACAATGTGTCTTTTCTTCTCTTTATTGTGTCTCTGTGTGAGTTTTCTCTTCTTTCTACACTTGCTTCTCATTCACCTGTGTACCCTAAAATTTCCTTCACTATCCCTAGCCATCTAAATCCCCTAGTCATGGTATTTTTCACCATTGACAAATATTTACCTCCATTTTGAGAAATGAAGTAAAATGTTTCCTCCTACAAATACATAAAAAGTAATAAATCCTTTTTTATAATTTATTTTATTTGTATGTATGTTTTATAATAGCCCATGGAGGCTAGAAAACAGTTTGGATCCCCAGAACTGAGTTATGGACAGTTGTGGGATACCACATGTTACTGCAATTTGAACCTATGT
Source organism: Mus minutoides (assembly GCA_902729485.2). NCBI lineage: Eukaryota > Metazoa > Chordata > Mammalia > Rodentia > Muridae > Mus > Mus minutoides. Next base: position 115,705 of record LR749616.1, read on the forward strand.
CATCCAGACAAGGTGTTCATGCTAACAAACGCTAAGATGTCTCTCTAGCCTCACAGAGTACCATTTTGTTATTGTTGCTGATTGTAGTAAAAGAATTTTGACATTTCTCATTGTTTTGCAAAGATATGTAGTTTGTTACCTATTATGTTAGATAATAGAATTTTGTGGAAGTCTAGGTTTTATTTTTAATTTTCTTTTAGAATTTTTTGTTTATTCTTGTTTTATATATTATATCCTGAATGTAGTTTCCTCTTCCTCTACCCCATAAGTCTTTCTACTTTCTTTTTCCCAAGGATCCACCTCTACTTCACCTCTTCTCATAGAAGAACAGGTCTTCAATGGACATCAACCAAATACAGCATAAGAACCTACAATAAGACCAGACACTTATTCCCACATCACATCTGGACGAGGTAAGCTTGAAGAAGGAAAAGGATCCCAAAGGCAAGCAAATGAGTCAGAGACAGCCCCAGATCCCACTGTTAGGTATCTCACATGAACACCAAGCTATACATATATGCAGAGGACCTAGTACAGACCTAGGCAGGTTCTGTAATTGTCAGTTTAGCTCTGTGTTTAGTAACAGTTTAGTAACTATTGAGTTACTGTGCGCTGTCCTTAGTTGATTCCCTGGGCTGTGTTCTTTTAGTAACCTCTACCCCTCTAGCTCCTATAATCCTTCTTTCTCCTTTCCTCAGGGGTTCCCCAAGCTCCATCTAATGTTTGGCTGTGTGTTTCTACAAATGTTTTCCTAAGCTAGTGGATGAAGCCAATATGTATGATGATTAACAGTTATGTTCTTGTGTTGGTATACACACTCATATAATTACTGTGACATATCACTGTCAGTTCTAATAGTCAAATTGCTCTCTACAAAAGGTAGGGATCTACAAACTAGTTTTGCACTTTATCTGTTAGACATTTGGTTGATAATAAACTTGAAAATATTTTTCCTTGTATTTTAAAAAAAACTTATTACAGAGAAATTCCCAGTAGTCTACTCAGAAAAAGACAAAACAGCCTATATTTTTTATAATTCTCTTCAGAGGATTTGATAAAGCCATATATCATAATGTTAGCAATAAGAAGGAAGAGTTAGCCATTTCTCTCTTTCCATCTCATGAATCTCGCTGATCTTGTCCCAAATCAGGACCTTATAGTCCACCTGCATCATCATGTAATTTTAACCCTTTTCTCCTTGATAAAATCAAAGCATTCCTCACTGCTGAGCTTTGTTCTTCATCCTCAAAAGAAGCTCAGACCCATAAATGAACCCACACACTTTTGGTTAACTTATCTTTGACAAGGGAGCTAAAACCATCCAGTGGAAAAGACAGCATTTTCAACAAATGGTGCTAGCACAACTGGTGGTCAACATGTAGAAGAATGCAAATTGATCCATTCTTATCTACTTGTACAAAGCTCAAGTCTAAGTGGATCAAAGACCTCCACATAAAACAATAGACACTGAAACTTATATAGGAGAAAGTGAGGAAAACACTTGAAGATATGGGCACAGGGGTATAATTCCTAAACAGAACAGCAATGGCCTGTGCTGTAAGATAAAAAAATTGACAAATGGGACCTCATAAAATTGAAAAGCTTCTGTAGGGCAAAAGATACTGTCAATAAGACAAAAAGGAAACCAACAGATTGGGAAAGAATTTTTACCAATCCTAAATCTGATAGGAGCTAACATCCAATATATACAAAGAGCTCAAGAATTTGAACTCCAGAAATTCAAATAACCCCATTAAAAATGGAGTACAGAGCTAAACAAAGAATTATAAACTGAGGAATACTGAAGGGCTGAGGAGCACTTGAAAAAATGTTCAACATCCTTAATCATCGGAGAAATGCAAATCAAAACAACTCTGAGATTCTACCTCACACCAGTCAGAATGGCTAGGATCAAAAATTCAGGTGACAGCAGATGCTGGCGAGGATTGCTAGCTGGAAGAACCAATTTTTAAATCAGTCTGGAAGTTCCTCAGAAAACTGGACATGACTACCAATTGATCCAGCAATACATGTCCTGGGCATATACCCAGAAGATGTTCCAACTGGTAATAAGGACACATGCTCCACTATGTTCATAGCAGCCTTATTTATAATAGACAGAAGCTGGAAAGAACCCAGATGTCCCTCAACAGAGGAAAGGATACAGAAATTAAGATACATTTACACAATGGAATACTAAAGAGCTATTAAAAACAATTAATTCATGAAATTCTTGGGCAAATGGATATATTTGGAGAATATCATCCTGAGTGAGGTAACCCAATCACTTGATATGTACTCACTGATAAGTGGATATTAGCCCAGAAACTTTGAATTTCCAAGATACAATTTGAAAAAAAAAAAAACACAAGAAAATCAAGAAGGAAGACCAATGTGTGGATACTTCATTCCTCCATAGAACAGGGAATAAAATTTCCATGGAAGGAGTTGCAAGACATAGATTGGAACTGAGACAAAAGGATGGACCATCCACAGACTGCCCCACCCAGGGGTTCAACCCTTAATCAACCACCAAATGCAGACACTACTGCATACTCCAGCAAGATTTTACTAAAAGGAGCCTGATATAGCTGTCTCCTGTGAGGCTTCCTCAGTGCCTGGCAAACACAGAAGTGGATGCTCACAGTCATCTTTTGGATGGAACACAGGGTCCCTAAGGTAGGAGCTAGAGAGAGTACTTAAGACCCAAAGGTGTCTGCAACCTATAGGTGGAACAACATTATGAACTAATCAGAATCCCAGAGATCATATCTCTAGCTGCATATGTATTAGTAGAAAGGGCCCTCATATAGCTGTCTCCTGTGAGACTATGCCAGTGCCTGGCAAACACAGATGTGGATGCTCACAGTCAGCTATTAGATGGAACACAGGGTTTCCAATGGAGGAGCTAGAGAAAGTACCCAAAGAACTGAAGGGGTCTCCAACCCTATAGATTGAAGAACAATATAAACTAACCAGTACCCCCAGAGCTCGTGTCTCTAGGTGCATATGTAGCAGAAGATGGCCTAGTGGGCCATCATTGGGAAGAACGGCCCCTTGATCATGCAAACTTTATATGCCCCAGTACAGGGGAACACCAGGGCCAAGATGTGGGAGTGGGTGGGTAGGGGAGCAGGGTGGGGGGTGGGAGAGGGTATAGGGAACTTTCGGGATAACATTTGAAATGTAAATGAAGAAAATATCTAAAAAAAAAAAAATGGCCTAGTTGGCCAACATTAGGAAGAGAGGCTCCTTGGTATTGCAAACTTTATATGTCCCAGTACAGGGGAATGCCAGGGCCAAGTAGTGAGAGTGAGTGGGTAGGGGAGCAGGGCGGTGAGGGGGTATAGGGTACTTTTGGGATAGCATTTGAAATGTAAATGAAGAAAATATCTAATAAAAATTAATAAAAAGAAAAAAAGTAAGTTCAGACATTTACACTAGAGAGGCTGATCTGAACCCCCCTCCCCCCAAACCATCATAACTGCCCTATTCCTCCCACATAATAGTCAAAATCAGAAATCCATACCCAAGTGTTTTTCTTCCTTGAACTTCCAACACATGTGCTCCTTCAGACTCCCTTCTATCTGTGATGGAAGCACCATAACTTTGACCATTACAGATTTTAGGCTTCAGCTTCCTGCCAGCTCCAGTCCCTGTACCTCACCTTATCTTTTGTCTTTTCAAACAGAAGAGTTGATTCCATGTGTTTAGAGGACTAAAAGATGTGCTTTCTATCCACATTCCTGTTTGGCAGAAGCACCATTCTTTCTGATACTTGAACCCTCAGTATTCTAACAGTTTTCCAGTCTCCCATGTCATCATTCTGGAACAGATATCTCAGTGCTCCACTAACTTACCTAGGTTCATTCTTAAATTTCTTGATAGTTCTGATACTTCTTCAAGATCGTAAAAATGTGTTAAAACAATGGCCATATATTGTGGTATTTATAATCTAAACATATACTGTTGTTTTTTTTTTAATTCATCACATTAACCTTTCTCTGGACAATAGTGTGTGTGTGTGTGTGTGTGTGTGTGTGTGTGTGTGTGTGTGTGTGTTGTACATGTATGTAATCCTGGAAGATTACCTCCCCTACTTAAAAATGATGCTGCTTCTAGGTTCTGTGCATATTAGTTGGGCCTCTTTTTAATTTCTGTCACCTATAACAAACCCATGCTAGCAAAATCCCTACTATCATGATTTCAGTGGAAGGTTCTTGCTCCAAAATTCTGTATTCCTGAGTGTGTTTCCTAACTGCTTGAGAAGAGCAGTGGAGTACTAGTAAAGGATTTTCAGAGATTTTTATATTAATGTAAAAGGAAATATATGCTCTCATTCATCCCAATGCAATGAGTTATCATTTCCCTGGCATGTGTGTTATATGATCTCTGAAATCATCCTGTCACAAGTAATAATGAAATCCATTTGGAATTATCTCTGTTAAATTAGAATTAGCTCATGAGTGGGGCAATCTATTTTGTACAACAGTTGTGAGGTTTCTCATCATACAAATTTAAATAGTTAAAGGATTTTTTTAACAAAATTTCTGAACAAAATTTAATATTAAGGTAAGATATTATGTTTTCAAGCCTTGTAATATATTATATCTTATAACTTGAAGTATAATTTTAGTAAAATATTTGAATTAAAAGGTTACTTTATATGAACTGAAGTAGTATTTCTTCTACTGAGGGAATTTGGGCCAATTTAAAGTCAATTATCTGGGAGCCTGGATGGAAAGTCTAGGCAGTCATTCCTAGTTTCAGCTCGGCTCATGTGAGGTGCAAGCATTTAAGAACAGATAGCAACAATATCAAATTCTTTAGTGTCTCATTTTATTTCCATCATTTAACTCTTAGTGTATATCTTCAAAAGGTCTCTTACTAATTACTAAAAAGGAATATTGGATTTCTCCTCTACTGCATTATTTGATCCTGAACATTCCTTTACAACACCATTTGAGGGAAAACACTGCTTAGGTGTCAGGGTTCTTTGAGGGATTTATAGATCACAGTCACAAACCATATCAGACATATATGATCACTTCAGAAAGCTGTTGTCCCTTTTTCAGGTACAACAACTCTGGAATGGAACTCAAAGACAGAGACAGTTAGTAATACAGGTTGACCAGAAAATACATTGCACATATGGATTAATATCTTCATGTTCAGGAAATGTAATGTGAAATGTGTTCAAATAATTCTGAACTTGGTAAGTTAAAGTGGCAGGTATAAGCTATACTTTAGCTTCAATGTCCCCTTAAGTTCATTGAAAAGCCATTTTCTGATGAAGGCTAACTTATTTTGAGAACACTTGAGCATATTTTACAATAGAAAATAGAAAAGAAACCAAGTCAAAACAAAGGAAATACAAGGTTAATGTAGACAGATCATCCTCACCAAGTACAAAGATACTGCACACATGTACACATAGGTACATGCAAGCCTTACTATGTGTATAAATGTTGCACTTCAATTTCCTGCTGCATTTCTTTTTTTGGGGGGAGGTGGATTTTTTTATTTTTTTGTCTTGAACATTTTCTCTTCTCTCTTGTCTTTTCTGTCTCTCCTCTCCTCTCCTCTCCTCTCCCCTCCCCTCTCCTCCCCTCTCCTCCCCTCTCCTCCTCTCTCCTCTCCTCTTCATCTCTCACTTTTCTCATTCTCTAGATGAGGCTGGCCTCCAACTCAGAGATCATCATACCTCTGCCTCTAGAATGTAGGGATTAGAGGTGTATGGCATCACTGCCTAGAAAGATTCCCTAGTTTTAAAAGAACTTTTCCAAATCATGTATATTTCCAATTATTTTTCATTGATTGAAACACAGTCTCTCTATGTAACCCTTGGCTGTGTTCACTATGAAGATTATGTAAGCAGAACAATCTTCTTTCCTATGCTTCCCACTAAATTGATATATAAAAACTTAAAACTGTACATATCAATGAGATGCCTTACCATGATTCAATGTCTGTGTTAATTTATAATATCTATATCCAGTTAATATTTATGTATCACATAATATTTATTTTGTGAATAAAACATTAAATTCATTGATATATATATACACATATACATATATACATGTATATAATACATATATATGTATTATGTATAATATTAGATATTAACATACATTATACACATATAATTTCTATGGTCATACACACACACACACACA